>CABHPR010124897.1:72519-98678 GCA_902168415.1 Peromyscus melanophrys
GTGTGTGTGTGTGTGTGTGTGTGTGTGTGTGTGTGTGTGTGTGTGTGAAGGCCAGAGATCAACCTTAGGTATTGTACCTTAGGTTCAGTCCACCTTATTTTTTGGACAGGATCTGTCACTGCCCTGAGACTCTATTATTAGGCTAGGCTTGCTGGCCAGGAAGCCCCAGGATCCTCCTGTCTCCACCTACTCAGTACAAAGAATGCAAGGAAGGACCACCAAACCACCAAACCTGGCTTTTTTACAAGGATTCTGAGAACTATACTCAGGTCCTTGTGCTCACATGACAAGAGCCTTACCAATTGAGCCATCTAGGGGTGGTGGCAGTGGTGGCGGCCGCGGTAAGAGAATAAAGCGCTCCAGGCTCAAGACAGTCCATAACGTACCCAGGATCTGATGAGTGTGTGGTGCCACAGTTGGCACAGTTTGGATAGTGCCTCCTTTCTCAAACACCAGACAGCTCGGGTGAAAAAGAGAAGCAGGGAGAGGAGAAACAGGGAAGGGAATGTGAACGTGGTCTGTCCGGCCGTTCCTGTTGGCATACCAGGAAACAGAAAAAATTCAAAAGTTCGTGCACCAAGACTGGTTCTTCTAGGTACCTCTACTTACGTTTCTGTTCTGAGTTATGTAGCTTCTGTATATGGCACACATGTCCCACGCTAGGACTCCTATCAAGGTCCCAGTCTCTGGCGCTGGACTGACTGTTTCAGGCTGGGTTTGCAGATACTCAGCTCAGTACCTCTTTCTGCCCTAGCTGGGATTGAAGCTCCCCACTGCTTTCTTTGAACTTTGGCTCCTGCTGCAAACAAATGACCCAACTCCGGTGTCCTGTCTCCCCCACCCGCCTCCCACATCCTCTGTTGCAGTTTTGAAAGAGCAGGCATTGATGTAGGCAAAGTCTCCTGCCCAGGAGGGAGGGGGCTCAGCTCCTGGATCAGCAAGGAACCCACCTTTGTCAAATGCACTGGACAGAGGGAATTGGTCCCCTCACAGCCAGCCTATCTCCATTGGCCTGACCCTGGCTGACAGCGAAATCTTCTTGCATCTGCTAGACCCAAGGAAACCAACCTCATGCAAACAAAAAACAAAAACACTCAATTGGTTATAAGCTTGCAGAAGGGCCAATAGGATCCCATCTGGCTAGGAACTCTACATTGGACAGTGATTAACCCACCTAGTTGTTCAGCTTGGGAACTTTCAGGACCACAGCTGTCCCTGCTTTCCTTTTGGAGACCACGTTCAGCCACTGGTCTCTGAAGGTTATTTCATCTCTCCATTGCCTCTGCCCTTTGCTGCTCTCGAGGTCTCTGCCACTGGACAGAAAGAATGGATTTAGTGAAGAAGAGAAAAGCAGCAGTTTGAGGCTAAACTGTATCTTTTCAAATCCCGGCTCCCCTACTGAATTAGAGGCTAAAGCAATTATTTTCTGTGCCACTCGGTTTCCCGGACTGTAAAGATAGAATTCTACTTGTTTCTGGGGAACAGCTGTGGGGAAGGAGCTCTCTGAAGTTCTTAAAGTGTGCCACTCAGTAAGTGCTCAATAAAATTTAGCTATTGTCATTATCAAACACGAAGAAAAGGGGTACCACATACACACACAATTTTCATTATGCAAGCTACAATATAGGCTTTTTGAAAGTGGGGTTCGTGTAGTACAAGCTGGCCTCTGACTCAGTGTGGAACCCAGAATGAACAACTCCTGGTCCTCTGACCTCCACTCCCAGAATGCAAGGATTATAGGCATATACCTCCATGCTTGGTGCAAGCTAAAATGTGACCAGGGTTAGTGCACTGAGCAGATGTGACCAGCAAAGAACCTTTTCATGTTACCACAAGTCCTGTTGCCTTCTGAGGTGCCAAAGAACTCAGCTGGTCTGTTTGGAGGCCTGGTGCTTCTTGCTAGAGGTGTGATGTTGAGCAAGCTGATAAGTCTAAACCGTAATTAACTTCCTTCTCTCTTTTCCTCTCCTCCTAACTTTCTTTTAATGATCACTCACTGAGCACCTACCCCATGCTATTCCCCATTGCGCAGTTTCATGCTGTGTGTGTAACATGGGCCTGGAGGATTCAACAGTTACTGACTGGGGAAACACAGAGTGGGGGTGGAGTGGGGTAGAGTGGGGTGGGGTGGGAGGCTGAGCTGGGGGTGGCATCCCGTGTGCACTCAGATGTCCTTAGATCACACCATGGCCGGGCTTAGGCTTTCCCAGAATGAAGCTGCTTGGTTCTTAGGAAGAGGAGCCTAAGCAGGACAAGGGGGAGATTGTTCAAGGTTACTCATTCTGCTTCTGCAGGGGAAAGCGAAGCAGGACTATTTCTTCCTCTGTAAATTTCTGATACTATCAGCAGACTAGTCATCCAAGAAATTAAAACGCAGAAAGCAGGGGCTACCAAGTAGACTCAATTAAGATCTCTCCTTGATCTTGTACCCTCAACCCTTCACAAAGCACATTTGACTGACGGAATTCTTTTGTCTTGGACAACGCTTCTCTGGCTCTGCTCTACTGGGTGCTTTTTTCTTTAAGCTGTTAAGAGCGTTCCAAGCCCAGAAATTAAACTGTTGAATGTTCCTTTTCTGAAGACCACCTCCAAGGTCTTAATATTCTAATGCGTACTATATGCAGTCTCAGTCTCTCTCTCTCTCTCTCTCTCTCTCTCTCTCTCTCTCTCTCTCTCTCTCTCTCTCTCTCTCTCTCTCTCTCTCTCTCCCACTCCCTCCCAGCTCTCTTATAATCTAGGCTGACCTGCAACTTGCCATGTATCTGGAGATGAAATTTTCCTACCTCCACCTTCCTGGTTCTGATGTTAGAGGCATGCATCGCCCATACTGGGTTTATTCAGTTCTGGGGACTGAACTCAGGCTTTGTACACGCCAGGCAAGCACTGTACCAACTAAGCTACATCATCAGCTGTATTCAGGATTTCTGAGAATTATTTAAGTATCTTGTTCCAGTAACAGTGGCAAAATCTTCCCGTATTACCCTTTCTCAGAAACAGCCATCTAGGGGGAGCTATCTCGACTTCTTTGGTGAAAGGGTGTGAAACACCAGGTTTCGGGTGGCCCAAGTGCAATCCCTGGGAGGAGATGTTGAGCGATGAGCTGGTCTGGGTTCCTGCTGGGACTGGAGGACTATCTGCTCATGCTGAGAATAAACAGAGAGCTCTTTGTGCAGTGGCTGTGCACCCTGCCCAGCATGCTTCACTTGGTGCCAGCATGGGCAGATCCAGTTGGTTCTTGGGGACAACAACATCTTTGCTTTGATAGCTTTCATTTTCTGTTCCTATGAAATTCCCCTCATTCCTCACATCTGTCAGAATGGATGCATTGGATGAGAATACTTCTTTTTTCAAATAGTTCTATAAACTGCCTCTTCCAGAATTGCATGGTAAAGATGACTGAAGTTGGGAAAGACTGAGGAACAGAAAATAAAATAACGTGATTTGTGATTATTTCTGTTTCCAATAGGCTATGGGACCTTGTGAAAGGGCTCTGCCCTTTTTTAAAAGCCCAAGGTGGTTTTCTGTGAAATGGGGGTAAGAACATCAGCCATTTCACAGCTTGTCCAAGGAGCGAGGTTCTGCTAGCAAAGTTCCCTCAACGGTGTCCTCATGCTGCATGTGTGTGATTAGAATCAGCTATACTTGTTACCTCTAGGTTTCATATTTGTGTGTATGTGAAGTGGGATAAAAAGAGAAGGTGGGGGCTGGAGAAATGGCTCAGAGGTTAAGAACACTGGCTGTTCTTCTGGAGGACCTGGGTTCAATTCCCAGCACCCACATGGCAGCTCACAACTGTCTGTAACTCCAGTTGTAGAGGATCTGACACCCTCACACAGAGTATATACAGGCAAAACACCAGTGCACATTAAATAAAGAAATCTTAAAAAAAAAAAAAAAAGAGGAGAGAGGGAAGGGAGAAAAGGAGGAAGAGAGACACATGGAGTGTATATTACACAGAGAATATAAAAATTAATGTATTTCCTATTAATCACATCTCTTTTACCTAAAGAGACAGCTTATCAATGGAATTCTGGGCAGAGTCTTAAAAAACCAAACCTGTTTTACAGACCTGTATTACAGCTTCTGTGTTCATTAATGTTCTAGTTTATATACCAGTCTCTGGAGAACTCATCTTGAGTTGATCCCCTAAATGTATCAGATGGATCTGTGTGTGTCACGGTACGTAGCATACTAAATGGTGGCTATAGGGTGGTGCGTGAGACTTTGATATTGAAGAAAGAGGCCCAGATTACCTTCAGGGAGTGTGTGTGTGTGTGTGTGTGTGTGTGTGTGTGTGTGTGTGTACGTGTGTGTGTTTGTGTGTGTGTTTGTGTGTTTGTACATGTGTACTGGTGTGCATAAATGTATATGCATGCGTGTGTGGAGGCCTGAAGTTCACATTGGTCGTCTTCTTCAGTCTCCATTTTATTTTGAGGCAGAGCCTCTCTGATTCCTGCTAGTGTAGATAGCCAGCTTACCCTGGGGATCCCTTATCTCTGCCTCCAAAGTGCTGGGATTGCAAAAGGGCCACTGTACCTGCCTGGCCTTTATGTGGGTTTAGAGGATCTCCAACAGTACCTTATCTACTGAGCCATCTCCCCAGTCTCCTTAAGGCACTTTGCATCAGGCTTCTGACTCACCGAGATGAAAGCTTCTGGCCAGAGTTCCACCCCAGTAGCCACAGAACTCCTTCTGTCTCCTGTTTCTCTTTGCTTTCTTCCTCCTTTGTGCTCCTCTTTCCCCCAAACAGACCCAGGCAAACATGAACGAACTCGTTTGCTCCATCTGCCTTTGTATGTAACTGATGCTCAGATCACTATCTACTGTCATTATTCATGCTGCGGTTACATGAGTTTTGGAAGTGGGGAAAATATGAACGTCATGCTTTACTTTGAAGATGACTATTTTATTTACATTTTTTGAGGCAAGGTCTCATTATATAGCCCTGGCTAGCCTAGAACTCACTACGTAGGCCAGGCTGGCCTCAACGTCACAGAGATCTACCTGCCTCTGCCTCCCAAGTGCTGGGATGAAAGGCATGTACCACTATACCCAGCCTCTCTATATTTTTGGCTGACTTATGGAGGTCTCCTTAAACTTCATTTATTATTCAGAATTGTAACACATATTAGACTGTGAAGAAAAGCTAGAATAAACTAAAAATATAGTACACTGTTAGACTGATAACGGAACTGGGGTTGTTTATCAAGGGAGACAAACATGGGCAGCAGACGCAAAAAGTTTTCTCATTTGGGGTCAGGAATGTGGCTTAGTTGGTAGGCTGCTTGCCAGGAAGGTAGGCCCAAAGCCCTAGGTCTGATAAAACTGCATGTTAAGACAGCACTTAGGAGGTGGGGGACAGGAAGATGAGGAGCTCAGGGTCATCCTTGGCTCCACACTGGGTTGGAGACCAGCCTAGGCTATACGAGAACTCTGTCTCAAAACTGTCTTCTTACTTTGAATGTCATACCTAATATTTGCTTTTGCCATTAAATATACAATGCTGTGTGTCAAGGACCATTGCAAATATTTCACATATGCCCCATAAGCTTCATCTGGACATCACTGAAACCCTGAGGAAAGCAATTAGCTACAACTGAGGCCCCAGTGGAGTTAGACTATTATAATTCTAGCTGGGAAGATGGGGTGTGGTGGTTGAGTGAGAGAGAGTGTCCCTAGGAAGTGACAAGATCAAGGACAACCATAAGAGTAAGCAGTGGCTGTAGAGCAGAGGGCAAGGCCATTGGGAGAGAATTCGAGGATCTGATCTGCCATGATTTCAGAGAGATTCTTTCTATGGATATTCAAATCATCAAGAGGTGTGATGTGAGCCATTGTTAGGAGAGTGACCATAAACCAGGAATAACAGCTTGAAGGAAGGATGGGGTAACTCTGGAGTCAACAATGACCACAGAAAGAAGAGACCATGAATAGAGTGGCCTGGCAATATCGTGTCCATTCTGAGGGAGAGACTGTGGTCTGGCAGGAATGTGAATAACCAGGAAAACAAACATTTAACTTCCAGCCCAGTAGTTCGAGGAATACTGGAGAGGAACCAACACCATTTGGAGGATTTGTGAGGAAACAAGGAGCAACCAGGATTCTAATCAGGACAGTCATTCTCCAGGTGTTCTAAGACCCTAGGCCATTCATCCCTAGGACCCGGGCAGAGATCCATGAGAGTAACACTACTTTCACAGAAATCCGAAGGTGCTATTCACCATCTTCATGCCAATTTTTTCATAAGTCTGCTGCTATTCTGGAGCAATGTGTGTGTGCCAGTGCAAAAGGCTGAATGTAGAAATGGCAGAATCCAGCTGTCTGTCCTCTGTTAAGCTGGATAGGAGTCTCAGCGATGCAGCAACTGCTTCCCAGTGTTATCATTCTGAACAGTCTTCTCTCTCATTAAAATACATGGTGATTTTGTTATTTTAAACTTACTCTACTAGTTTTAACTTTTAATTTTGAATACAGGAAGTACTGACAGGTACTAGACAAATAAAAGCTTTTTAGGATCCTGAGTCTTTTTTTTTTTTTTTTAAATGATTGAAAGTGTCCTAGATCAAAATATAGGGTGTCCTAGGTCTGGACATAAAAGCTGTTAAGAAGCTGATGTTTTCGGGATTTTGCTGGTGAGGAACCATTGGACCCAGAGAACAAGGATGAGGCTCTTGAGAACCATTGTACCCAGATAACAGGGATGAGGCTCTTGAGAACTGTTGGACCCAGAGAATAGGGATGAGGCTCTTGACAACAGGGACAGGCTGGGGAATGGATCACAAAAGCGAAGAGAGTAAAAAACGATAATTTGATGATGCCATTTAAGGGATCAAGAGACCCTAATTTACCTTATGGCTTGTGCGGATTGGCAGAGAAAGGGAGAAAAGCCAAAATGTAGAGTGGTCAGGAGGCTGCAAGGGTCCGAGGAGACAAGGACCACACGGTACAGCACAACAGCCTCTGCTGGGGGTGGGTGGGACCAACCCAGGAGAGGTCAAACATCCCAACTATGTGTGGATTCAAGTTTCTGGTTTTGATGTCAGTGTTTTTGTTTGTTTGTTACAAGATCTCACTACATAGTACAGGCTGGCCTGGAACTTACAAATCCTGCTATGGCTGTCTCCCATGTCCTCAGGTTAAGAGCATGAACTACCATACCTAACACTTTAAAACTGCATTTATTTATTTATTCTCTCTCTGTCTGTCTGTCTTTCTCTGTCTCTCTGTCTCTCTCTGTCTCTGTGTGTGTGTGTGTGTGTGTGTGTATGTGTGTGTGTGTGTGTGTGTGTGTGTGTGTGTGTGTGTGTGTGCGCGCGCATGTAGAGGTCTGAGGATAATTTTCAGGTGTTGTTCTTTGTCTATACTATGTGGGACCCAGGGATCAAACTCAAGTCATCAGCCTTGGAGGCAAGGGCCTTAAACCACTGAGCCATCTCATTAGCCCCACAAACAGAACTTTAGTTTTAGTTTCAGCTAATGACTAAAATGAAAAAAAAAATAGATATGTGTGTGCATGTGTGTGTATGTGTGGTATTCATGTGTGTACATTATTTGTGTGTGTGAATGAAGGTATAGGCATGCCAAGGCACACATGTGACGGTCAGAGGACAGCCTTGGATGTTGGTCTCACCTTCTACCTTGTTTGAGACTAAGGCTGCTTCTTGTTTACTTCTGAATTGGAGCCAGGCTAGCTGGTCTGAGAGTGGGGGTTCTCTTGTCCTTCCTTACCTTCTACCTGCTTGCAGCAACACTTCTATTACAGATGCTTGTGCTCGGCCCCCAGCTTTTGTGTAGATTCTGACAACTGAGACGGGGCTAGCATTTTCATCCACTGAACCATCTTCCCATTCCCTAGCTTGCGTTAATTTATTATTGTTGTTGTTGTTGTTAAGACTTGCTTATTTTATTTTGTGTGTATGATTATTTCGCCCACACCTATGTATGTGCACAATATTCGTGCCTGGTGCCTGCGGAGATCAGAAGAGAGTGTTGATCTTGTGGCACTGGAGTTACTGATGGTTGTGAGTCACCATGTGCACGGTGGGTAATAAACCTGGGTCCTCAGCAAGAACAAGTGCTGAGCCATCTCTCCAGAACCGCTAGCTTACATTCTTAAGAGGCAGTCTGGATGTCACAAGCTCATCTTCTCTTGTGTTAGTGTTACCGCCATTTCCAGCCACTTGATATTTGTCATGGGACCATCCGCTGTTCCATGTTAGTGTCGGAAGTATGGTGGTTCTTGGCATAGGTGCCTCGAAATGCCTTCTGTGATGGTTGAGGGAGATGGAATCTCCTTTTTGGATGAACTTTAGTGTGTATTTGGAATGTCCCCCCCCCCCCATTGGCCCAGCCTTACTGGATAGGTGTGTGCTGACCTCTATTGTAACCCGACATTTCCACTGAAAAACAAAGCATTATCTATGGGCACTTGTCTTTCCTCATCCACCTAGCACACCAGACAGTCCTGCATCACTGAGGCTACACTAGATCACAATCATCATTGCCCAGTCCCTAAGCTTCCCCATCTCTTTCTTCTTGGTTTATCACAGCCAAGTCCTAAAGGGACCACTGCAGATCACCTCTGCTCTTTTTCTAGTTCATCCTGTCATCTGGTGAGATCATTCTGGGAACTAAACTCGAGTCCTGTAGAAGAGCAGTAGGCGCCCTTAACGGTTGAACCGTTTCTCCAGCCCAGTGAGAGCTTCCTGGAGTGGTGGTACGTGCCTTTAATCCCAGCACTCAGGAGACTCAGTCAGGGGGATTTTTGAGAGTTCGAGAGTTCGAGGTCAGCTTGATCTATATCTATATAGCAAGTTCCAGGAGAGCCAGAGCTACATAGACCGTATCTTTTTTTTTGTTGTTGTTTTTTTTTTTTGTTTTGTTTTGTTTTGTTTTGTTTTGTTTTTCGAGACAGGGTTTCTCTGTAGCTTTGGAGCCTGTCCTGGACTAGCTCTGTAGACCAGGCTGGCCTCGAACTCACAGAGATCCACCTGCCTCTGCCTCCCGAGTGCTGGGATTACAGGCATGCGCCACCACCACCTGGCAAACTTATCTTTAAGAGGGAAATAAGATCCATAATTTTGACTTTATGTGTAGGAATGTTTGCCTTCATAGATGTATGCTTGTTAGTGACTGGTGCTCATGCAGGCCAGAAGAGGGCATCGGATCCCCTGGAACTAGACTCACAGATGCTGGGAACTGAATCCAGGGCCTCTATAAGAGCAGCCAGTGGTCTTCACAGTTAAGCCATCTCTCCAGCCCTCAGTGAGAGCTTTCTAATGCAGAAATAAGATTGTGTTACAGAGGGCTGCAGAGATGGCTCAGCAACTAAGATTACATGCTGCTCTTGCAGAGGACCTGACTTCAGTTCTCAGCACCCAGATCAGGTGGCTCACAGTCGCCTGTGACCCCAGCTCCAGGGAATCTGATGTCCTCTTCTGGCTTCAGGCGCTACACTCATGCATAAAATCACACACAGACATGCACATCAACACATAACTATAAATAAAACCTTAGAAAAGACTGTTACAGTACTCCCTCCTTGTCCTCAGAACCCTGTTGGGATTTCTTGCAACACTGAACTCCGGTGTTTCTGCAGACAGTCTTCTTTCTCTTTAAGTGGCTTTTTTGGCTATGCCAGAGATGTGGCAGCTTCTTCTTCACGCTGTTGTGTAACAATTTCCTCCAAGATTGAAACATTATATCCTACAGGGAAGCTCCTTAAGCAGGAAGGTAAACAACTCAAAATAGTTTCAGGAAGTCCCCAAAATTGACCAGATTCACTAGGCCCCTCCCTGCCAGAGTAAACAATAAAAGCTCAGAGTTCCCCTTAGAAGAGCACAGCCCAGCTGCAAACAAGACTCTGAGACCAGACCAGTGCCTGGAAAGCCCAGAAACCAATCAAGCTTCCTGGAAGAGGTTTATATCAGAGTCACTTAGAAAGGACACTTTTCATGCTATTGAATTGTGGGCAGGCTATGCAGTATGCTCCAGGTTCCCAGCTTTGTGAGCTATCACTTGTGCTGGGGTTGGGGCTCTGGTTTGCACCTGTCTTTGAGTTATTGCTGCTCCTGTAAGTAACTCCTCAGCCATGGTCTTGTAAGTAACCGCAATAAAATGCATTGGTTCATCAAAGTGGGCTTGGATGGTATCAGTCCTTTGGTCTGTTTTTTGGTCTGTTGTGGGAACCCTGTCTAGGGTGAGTAGACTTGAGTGTTGTGTCTCTCCAGGAGAAATGTTGTCAGACAACACATGGACAGACGTAGCCTGTTGTGGCACTCCACCTGTGTCAATCATCTTTGTGCCACTATAGCACACACCCAAGACAATCAGTTTGTGATGATAGGTTTCCTTTGGGTCCTGGTTTCCTTCGTTGGCCTTGTTGTGTGAACAGGGAAAGAAGGGACTGGGGTCGGTCCTGAAGTCCTCTTCAGGGGCACATTCTCAGCGATCCACCACTTTCTATTTGACCCATTCTCTTCATAGCACCACACTGAGGATCCAGATTTTTACCAAATGGTCCTTTGTAGGACATTTAAGGTCCAAACTGCAGTACTACTGATCATAAAACCCTTCCATGACTTCCGGTGGTGACTGGATGACCATCAGGTCCTATCTGATGTGACTTTGATTTTGTCCCAGAATTTATTCTCCCCTTTCTTCACTTGTTTATTATCTTTCAAATATGTGGGTGTTCTTCTCTGCCCCTCATCTTCCCAAGCTTACTCCTGACTCAGGCCTCCTGTGTTCCCAGGAGTATGTCTCATCATATTGGTCTCACTCCACAGTTACCTTCTCCGAGCGATCATCTAAGGACCACACATAAAGCCCTTCTCTCTTGTCACCAGTGCTCTGTTCTCTCCTTTTCACAAAATTCACCAGCGTTGAAACCTGTTATGGTCTGAAACCTGTTATAGTATCTCCCATAATTTCATGTCTTTGCACATCCCATCCCCAACTGGTGGTGTGATCTCGGGAGGTTGCGGATCCTTTGAGGAAGGAAACTCGGCCGTGAAAGTGGGTTCCTGTAGGTCAGGCTTTGAGGGTTATAGTCCAGCCCACCTCTAGCAGAGTGCTCTGCCTCCTGATCTACCAACTCATGAGAAGCCTCTGCCACATTCCTCCATTGCTCCAGCCACCATGCCTCCCCTGCAGTGATGGACTGATATCCCTGAAACCATATGCCGAAATAAATCCTTTCTCCCTCAAGTTGTTTCTGTGATGTTTCTTTCCATCACAGTGAGAAAGTTACCCAATAGAAAAAGTGATCCCCTTCACTTGTGTGTGTTTGTCTCCTGCCCCTTGAAGGTAGGAACCAGGCCTTTGTGTTAATTCTTGCACCTCTAGTACTTAACACAAATCAACGGCTGGACAATGTTTTGTCCAATCAGCAGAGTTGGGATTGTGTAAAGGAATAACTGAAATTTTTATCCAAGGGATTATTTGTGTAGGATCTCTAACTTGCTTTCCATCGGTAATACCTACTTTTTCAAGCAGTCTCAGCTTTAATTAATCACCAGCTGTCTTAAATGGGAAGGCGGACACGCCTCAATACCGAAAGAAGGAAAAAAGAAAGTTAAAAACCAATTTCTTAGAAATGCTCTGATGCTAACAAGAAAAAGGTGGAAGGGAATTTTTGTTGTTTGGCTATATCATCTAAATTCTACCCCCTACCCCCAACAAACTTGGAGGTACTAAATTTTTCTGGTGGATGTTGGCAGGAGGCAGCATGTGTGTGATAAACCTTCCCTGGGTACCAAAGGTCACTGATTTTATACCTTGCAATTAGGTCAGATGCAGAGCACATTTCTCATATGGTCCTGTTTTTATGGCCAGTTTAGTGCTGAGGATTTCTAAGTGCTTGCTATATTCTACATTCAGGTTGGCACCTATCGTGAATAACCACGTTAACTTATTTTTATGACTGGAGCTTTGCGGCCTGAATGTACACATGGTTCAGAGACCTACCTATGTTCTTATAACCTCTGAGCCAAAGGATCTTGGAGTTTTAGAGTCTCCTTCCCCACATAAAAGGCAATCGAGGGAGGCTGGGGAGATTGCCATAAAGCACTTGCTTGTACAAAACTAGATTCGGGCATTCTATGCCTGGAATCTCAGTCCTGTGATAGCAGAGACAGGAGAATCCATCCCTAAAGCTTACTGTCTAGCTCCAGCATCAGTGAGAGACCCCATCTCAAAAAATAGGGTGGGGGCTGGGCGGTGGTGGTGCACGCCTTTAATCCCAGCACTCAGCAGGCAGAGGCAGGCGGATCTCTGTGAGTTCGAGGCCAGCCTGATCTACAGAGCAAGATCCAGGAAAAGCTCCAAAGCTATGCAGAGAAGCCCTGTCTCAAATAAATAAATAAATAATAAAAAATAGAGCGGGGAGCGACTGAAGAAGACAGCCATCATCAGCCTCTGGCCTCCGCACCCATGTGCACACATGTGCATGCCTCCTTCCCCCAAGTGCACATACACACACACAGACACATACACAGAGAAGACAAGACAAGGTCTGGAGGGACGCCTTTCCTCTCTGGAATACTTGCCTGATGTCGTATGAGACATCAAGGACACTGAGGTGCGGAAGGTGGTCTAAACTGGAGAGCAGACCTGTATCACTTAAATTGGAGACAGTGTGACACTCCTGTTGGATACCAAGCCTGTAAGGCCTTGCGTCGTTTAATGCTGTTGGCTGGAGTGGTTCCTGTTATGATTCAGAGATGGAAGCAGGTAATGAAACAAGAGAAAGGCCTGGCATTGACTTCACAGAAGCCCTGTGCTATCCTTTTCTCGCTTGAGGATGGTGTTGGACCACTCTTCTGACAGTGGCCTGATTAGGGCTCTTCTGGGGTGGGAATGAGTAATAAGGCTGGGTGGGCAGGATTGCCACAAGAAAAAAGGAGACGCAGAGCAGCAGGCCTTTGGAACTGAAGGTAGTTAGTGTGCCTAGGGGCCGCCCCCACTGAAGGCCTTTCTTCCTGCCTTCTGTGCCCACTGGTCTCTGTCTCCTCTGTGGCTGCCTTTACCTAAGTAGTATTGAAATGATGTCACTACGGGTAAAGCTTTGTTTGAAAACAATGGGCTCTCTTGCCAGGGGAAGAATGTTTGAAGCCCACGGACACTCTGTTGTATAATCTGCTTGCTCAGAGCTCTGGCCCCTCCTAGCACAGTGGCATCCCTCTCAAGCCGCAGTGAGAGTGGTGGGGATATGGATGAACCCATTCCAGGAATCAGAGAAGCGGGGAGCGGCTGGGATTGTGGCAAACTAGAAACTGGGTGTCCTCTCCAAACAGGGAGAAAACCATCGCAGAGCTGGTCCTGTGGTCCTGCGGGCCTACATTAAGGCTGACTGACATCACTGCTCCCAGGTCCTTCATGGCAGGCTGAGATCTCTGTTTTTAATACGAAGTTTTCTGATTTTAAGAAAACGGAACAACAGCACGAAGTTCAGTTAATACGCATCTAACTAGTCCAGCTGTAGACAGTCTGCAGCTTCTATAATCTAGAGTTCTGACAAAATCATGACCTTTCACCTTTTCCTCCTCCTTCCTTTCTCTTTCTTTCTCTACTTCTGGTCCTGAAAATGGAATCCGATTTACCCAATACATTTCGGGACGGATTGTGTCAAAGGGCAAATCTATGGCTTGGCTGAACCTAAGTTAGGTTCCTACCCTTAGTCCTAAAGGGGCTGCCTCAGAATTACCCTTTCATCTGAAGCCTGGTTTGGGCCAAGTTCCATTTCAGAGACTGACATGGCAAACTCTACAGGAATATGCTTGATAAAGAACTAGCTAGCACACCACCACCACCACCACCACCTCCAAGTGAGTGTTTGAATGGCATAATCTGTGTTGAATGCTCCCAACAAGACTCTGTTTCTTAGTTAGAAAAGGCAGTGCTCCCTGGAGATATGTATATAAATTGGCAAAGTGACAAGCACGAGAGATTGGCATTAGAGAAGTCCTGATTTACACCAAAATACCGGCTTCTCGTTTGAAGAAGATTCTGTTTACAAAATTAGCAACACTAAGTTGGGTGTGGTGTAGTGGTGTGGATGTGGCTGGCCTGTAATCCCATCATTCAAGAGGAGGAGAAAGGTGAACCTGGAGTTCAAGGTCATCCTAGGCTAAGGAAGTTGGACACCAGCCTGGACTTTGAGAGTGCTACCTCAACAAACAAATAAACAAACACAAACTTAAATTAGCAAAAGTTCAGGTTAAAACCTCTTTAAAGCTGGGCAGTGGTGGCACACGCCTTTAATCCCAGCACTTGGGAGGCAGAGGCAGGAGGATCTTTGTGAGTTCGAGGTCAGCCTGGGCTACAGAGCGAGATCCAGGAAAGGCGCAAAGCTACACGAGAAACCCTGTCTCGAAACACGCCCCCTCCCAAAAAAACAAAACAAAACAACAACAACAAAAAAAAACCTCTTTAAAGCTTGCTCCCAATCTTTGGGTACTTTTTCGTGGCCCTTCCCCTTCTCCTTCACTGTGAATACTTCCCAGGAAGGTACTTTTCCCACAGGGAAGAAGGTTTCCTCCTTGGACAGGTCTAGTAATTAATTCCCCACAATTCCTTGCTCATCAGAGGCAGTCAGTGTGGAATGAATTTATTCATGGATTTATCCTGCAGTATATACCACGGATATACTATGTGCCTAGTGCTGGTCTAGGAATTCGGACACTATTGTGAACAAAAGGTTCTTTCTATATGTAGATAGACGGGAGGGGCAGATTAAACTTAAGAGAATTAATTTATGTGATATGTCGTATATTATAAGGTAATGGGTACTAAAGAGGGAAAGGAGTGGAGTGAAGGGCGTTGAGAAGAAGGAATGAATTGCAATTTTATTTTTATTTTGAGACAGAATTTCCTTACCCAGCCTAGGCTGACCTGGAACTTCAGATTCTCTGGCAACCGCTTCCTAATGCTTTGTTTACAGGCAGATAGAATACAGTAGGGTCTCCTTGAACAAACAACTGTAGGGGAGGAGCCCTGGAAAGGGAAATGCCTGGGCTCAAGGCTATCCTTTCCTTACAGCAGGGATAACAGTAATAATAGCATTCTGTCTAGTGAGTTCCTGTAGAGAGTCTAGGTACTTCCTCCTTGTGAATTCCTTAAATCCTTATCAATGACTCTGAGATATCTGTTATGTTTATTCCCATTTCAAAAGAGTAAACTGAGGTCCAGCAGCTCTTCAGTAACAGGATAATATCCTGAGGCCTTGTAGCTGCAGGCTTTTTGGCTTTCTCCTTTTCCTCCTCTTCTTCTTTACTCTCCCTCCTCCCCTTTTTTGAGACTGAGTCTCTCTGTGTAGCCTCGAAATGTAGACCATGCTGATTTTGAACTTGCAGAGATCCACTTCTGAGTGCTGGACTTACGGGCCTTTGCAGCCACCATGCTGGCCAGGCCAGCTTTTGATTCTCTATCATCGCCCAGCTCTCCAGGCTTTCCACCTCCTGCACTGTGCTGTGCACCCCACCCCACCTATAGAAAAGATTTTTTTTAAATAAATATTTTTATTTTCAAATTAATTTAATTTTACATATCAGCCACGGATTCCCCTGTCCTCCCTCCTCCCACCCCTCTAGAAAAGATTCTTAAGAGTGAGATTTAAGGACCTTCTGTCATCTTGGGGGTTCTTTTCAGAGTCCTTTAGATTTCTCTAGCAGTCCTGGGGCTCAGAGACTCCTCCACACCCACACCTTAACACAAAGGCTGCATAGGGTTATGGTGACCAAAGCAAACCCATGCTTACTTTTAACCAAAAAAGGGCACATACATCTTTTCCTTCATCAAATGTCACTGTGGTTTTGAAGTTCACATGTTAATAATATGAGGTCGGACAGCGCTTTTAAAAGTAGCTCCTGCTCAACCACAGAATAAAATTATGCAAGCAGGGAGCCCTGCAAACAGCTGCATAAAAGTATTACTTTTCTTGAGACTAGGGCTTATATAATGCAGGGTGGAATAGAAGTCATTGTGTAGAGCATGTCGCCCTAAACTCTTGGTCTTCCTGCCTCAACCTCCAAAGTGCTACATTGGTTCTCAGCCTTCCTAATGCTGCGACCCTTTAATACAGTTCCTCATGCTGCGATGACCCTCAACCATAAAATTATTTCGTTGCTACTTCATAACTGCAATTTTGCTACTATTATGAATCATAATGTAAATATCTGACATGCAGGATATCTGATATGCAGGATATTTGATATGCGGACTCCCCAGAGGGGTCATGACCCACATGTTGAATGCTGCTGTGCTAGGATGATGAGTGCTCCACTATCAGCTCAAATTCTTAGCACCGACCAAATAACAACAACATCAAAATAAAATAATTTTACATTTTTTTAAATTTTCGAATTGGCTGGTTTTCTGTGGTTTCAATTCTGAAGACCTGTCGTGTTCGTGACTCCTTCGCCTGGAAAGAGAATCCCAGATCTTTAAAGTCGTTTTGCAACGCTAAGAGAGGCAAACAAGTGTGGAATCGGTTTGAGCACCTTGCGCGTGCGCGCCCCAAAGCAGCAGCAACAAAAACCTTGTCAGCCTCAAGAAAGTTCTGCAGGTCTCCTCTCCTTTTTATCTGGTTGCACAAACACCTCTGGGCTCCTGGGCAGTTTCTTATCTTGTGGTTAACAGTGGGATGCCAATCTCTTCTAGGGCGAGCTAAAGGTATCTCTGAGTTTCCTTGACTTGCAGCATCCTCCTCTGCTTTTTAGGACCACGAGCTTGGATTTCCTGAAATTGTCGAAGTGGATTTAAGCGCAGGGTCCCCCACTCCGCCTCCCCTCGTTGCTGGAGAGGAGGCGTGGGATGGGGTGAAGCGAGGCGGGGGCGTTGGAGAGAAACTAGAGCGATGTGCACCGGACAGGAAAAGTGGGAGGAGGTGGGGGGAGGAGTGGAGGCGGCCGTAAGTTGAGAGAGGAGGGAAACAGTCACCAGCCACTCCGGGAGCTACTCCGGAGAGGAACCCGAGCTGGATGCCACCAGGCGGAGGGCAGAGCTGGGAGAGGAGGACCCAGGGAGGGAGAGCAAGGCGAGAACCATCCGGATCACTTGTTTCTCTCCAGCGAGAAAACTTTCCCTGGAACGCCGGAAACTTTTTCCTGCGCGCGCAGTGTCTGGGACGGAGGCGTGTGGCCGCTGTGCTCTGCTCGGCTCGGGTGACTCACGCCGGGGACCCCAAGGGGGTGAGTGGGGAAGTCCCTGGAGGGCCTGGAGTCATCCGTTCTGCAACTTCAGAGTCTTGGAAAGGAACTGGCCTGGCGTGATCTGGGGGTGGGAGTGGGGGCACGGAGACAGAGAGTCTGAGAGGAGACTCCGCGTGGTTAAGGTGCCTCCGCATTGAATGCTGAGGGCGGGAGGTAGACCACCAAGGAGTGGATAGGGAAGGGGCAGGCCACCCTTGGCGTAGTGGGTCACGGTGGGCGAGGAAGCGCTGTGAATGACTTTGGGGGATGCTGCCGATCGTGGGACCCATAGTGAGCTGGGAGGCAGATAAAGAGTACGTGTGTCTGTTTTGTCCTCCCATGGCCCGAGGGGCATATCTGCAGAGCCAGGGTTGCTCACGGGGCGACTCAGACGCGAAACCGATCCTCCCAGCCGTCCCCTTCTTTCCTGGAGGGAGGCGTGGGAGCCGAGGCAGCACAAGGCGGCCTCTTGGTTCTGTGCGCTGGGCAGGCCACTGTAGCTAGGGGACAGCCCGCGGGAGACTTGGCCCCTGGTGGCGGGAAGCTCCGGACAGCTCGCTGCGGCTTAGCGCTGGGCAGCCACGGTGTCCCCTTTCCGCTTCGACTTTCGCGCCCGCGGGGCGTTGGGCCGGGATTTCCTCCACGCGCCTCGTGTGCACACAGCGCGTTTTTGCGCGCAGGGGGCGCTGTGGGACCCGCGTCTCACGACGAGAGGTTCCCAGGGCTCGCCCCAGTCTTTCCTGGACTGTGACGTGAACCAGGTGTGCTTGCGAAGGGTCCTTCGTGAATAGATTCTAGGGTGTCACCTTCGTGGGCAATAGGGGTTTCCCCTATTTCTATGCTTGCCCTGCCGGGTATCACATGCCCCCGCCGCCTCTTCCTCCGTGGTGCCAGAAGCCCGCGTTTTGCTTGTCAGCACTAAAGTGGAGAGTATTTATAGACGCCACTGCAATCCTGCGGTGTGCAAGGTTTCAATTACTGCGCTGCGTCGCGCCCCACAAGACGAGATGCTTAGGCGCGCCGGCTCAGCTACAAGTCTGCTGCGGAGACCCGCATGGAAAAAAATCTCCAGGCATCCAAAACTTGGAGTTTTGGAATCCTTGCCCAGACGATACATGCAAATTCAGAAACCCAAGATCATGACCACAGTAGTCCAGGACAATCAGGCTTCATCCTGTCAGCCTCTTCCCCCTCCCCCTCCCGTCTTTCAGCACGGCATCGATCAGCCTTTGACAATCTCTTAGTGATCTTGACCACCTAGGGTTTGAAGTAATAGTATTTCTTGCCTCCACATACTTCAAAATGGCATTGTTAGTTCTGCTAAATTGCTCTGGAGGTAGGCGCTGTTACTGATTACACCAAGCTGCCAGTGAACCAGGATAGAAATGAAGCTTATGGAAATCAATTTGGCCACATTTTAAACTTAGCTCTTAGTGAGGTTCCTTATACACCTGAAGAGAGTAGGATGGTCTGCCAGGTCAAACCGGGCAGAGGGGTCCTCTCATTGCAGTCCTGAGCTCCAGAGAGGACCAGCCTTGCTGTGGAGAGTAGTTTCTGTAGCGTGTTGCCTTTCAGAGAAGGCAAGCAATGGTTGACCAGGCTGTCAAGCTGTCTTTTGGTTTCTCCACTCCCACCCATTGTTCTAGTTTTTTAAACACACTTCTAACAGCTGGACCCATCAATGTGTAAATGAAAGCTGGTAGTAGAAATAAGCGTGCTTGCCTTAGGTCTAACCTGAGTCTAGCCGGTTTCTGAAGCGTTGAAGCTCATTTCTTTCAGATCTTGGAGGGGTGTGAGTATGCATTTATTTCAATGGGTGTGGTTTTAGCAGTTATCTTTAATGTTGAAACGTCAAGAAAAACCTGCTTCTGAAAACAGGGAAAACTGTAAACACCTCTTCATACCTTATGATAAAAACACTTTGCACTAAGCCTGGTATATTATATACTCACCAAAATGGTGGAGCACTACTGCATGCCCACTAAATAGGTGAGCACACTGAGGCTCAGAACGTAAGTAGTCTGTCTTAGGTTATGTGTGCAGGGGATGGAGCTCAGAATAGATTGCCACTCTAGGTTTGGAGGCTGTAGAGGTCTTCCCCTTCTGTGGGATTCCCCAGATGTTCACTACATCATTATATAGTTGATTACATTTGTGTGTGTGTGTGTGTGTGTGTGTGTGTGTGTGTGTGTGTGCGCGCGTTTGCTGTGTGTTATGTCTGTGTGTACATGCATATTGCATTGCATATGTGTCTGTCAATGTCGGTGTCTTCCTCAGTTGATTTCTGTTTTATTTTTGGAGTCAGGGTCTCTCACTGATTCTAATTGGGTAGTCAGCAAGTCCCTGGGATCTTCCTTTGCACAGCTGCACCAGTGCAGAGATTACCGCATGCCCTCAAGTCTGGCTTTTTATGTGAGTTCTGGGAATCCAGATTCGGGTTCCCCTGCTTGTGTGGCAAGCACTTTACCAATGGAGCCGTTTCCCCAGCCCACGGGTTGTGTTGTTTCCAAATGGCAAGGAGCACACACTCACTGAAAAAGCTCTCCCTCTTGTCTCGGAATACCATTGCCGTGTCCCCCTGAGAACTTCACACTGAGAGGGCTTACCGGAATGTTCTATCTTCAGCTTACTCATTAACTTAGTGTATGTTCAACATTTAATCTCCTCATCTGGAGAAGGTGCAGCTTGGAGCAACCCTTGTGATGCTTCAGCTCTGTTCACATGACTCGGTCCTGGTGATGTGACTGTTTGTTCCTGTGATACAACCCTTGTACCAGGTAAAACAAATGCAAAGTCCTTTCTCTCTTTCTCTCTCTAGTCCCTTTTGCAGAACCGACCAGCACAGGATAGATTTGAGAAGCAGCATGTGAGTGTCTGTGAAGGAGCTCTTACAATGCCTGTTATCTTCGAAGGGCTCGGTCGGTCGAGCTGCCTGCCTCTATGCACACTGTAAATACGTTAGCGGCAGGGCTTCTAAATAATGTTCGTCTACTCACGCAGCCGTGAGAATGAATACCTCTGTGGCTGGAATTTGAAGGGAAGATATTTTGTGTATTTTGTCCAGGATTCGGGGATCAGAATTTGGAAACAGGGGTACCCTAGTAAGCAGAAGGCGTTTGCTTTTACTAGGGAAGATTCCACATGGGAGTCAAGAAGGCGACCGGGGACATAGATGACAAGACAGTGACAAGCCATCAGAGATCAGCTTGAGATAATTCACAGTTTGGCAGACTCCCAAGTTCTCGAGATGGTTGTAGTGATTTACATGGGAGTTTCTGAATCAGTTCCAGCTACGTGGGGACTCTACAATGGGAAAAAGGAGGTCATCGGACTCAAAGGCCTGAAGGGCTAGTTCCGCGGAAGGAAAGGAAGATAGAGTAAAGAGAACAACTCTACATTGGTTTGGGGAGGAGTGGCCCTCGGTCACACAGCCAAATAAGACTTGGTGAATGCCATGCCGGATGCAGTTCTGGGGTGGTGCGGGGTGGGGAGAGAGCAGTGGGAAAGTGAGTCCCCCACTCCTGGGAGTGCCTTTTGTTATTCTGCACCAGCCAGCTTATAGGCCGGAGATGTAAGGGAGCCCGTGAGACCTGTTTCCATTTTAATTGGACTTGGCCCTTTGAGGTAACAGTCACTCAATCTCTCTTTAAATATTCTTTTCTTATGCTTTGCCAGTTTATAGCTTTTGTAGATCAATGCTTGGGTTTCATTTAGGAGAAAGAGAGGGGGGAAAAGCCCAGAGGTTAGTGATTACCAAATTGGATTAAGTTCTGTCTAGCAGCGTTTAAAGAGATGCTGCTTGCTCTCTAATTACCATTAACTAGGAATTTAAACACTCTATTAAATTGAAGCTGGCTTGAAAAAAAAAAAACCCTGCAGTATTTTTTTAGCTGTAACATATTCTAGAATTTTAGAAGCTTTTACATAGTGTATAAATGTATAGAGATACTCGCTATATGTGTATCTCTCTCTATCCAGGTCTTACATTTCCATAGCAAGTAATGCACGGCATTGTTATAAAAGTCAGGAGCTCATGGCCAAGTTCAGCCAGTTTCAGCAGCCTCTGGAGAACCCAGTTCACTGATGTAGCCTAGAAGGGTGTTGGAGAATGACGCACTCTCCAGACGACTCTTCCTCTTTTGACTGTGGTCTATGGGTGGACCTGGCAAACACTTGCCCTGCTGCTGTCCAGCATAATTACATGTGCAGTATACTCGGTGTGTAATTATGTGTTACACTGAGTTGTGTATTTACACATGCCTTTCTCTGTGCTCTCATGCCCCCTTCTCGGTTCTGAGGTGTCAATAAAAGAGTTTCACACATATCGTACCTACTTAGGTTCACTCTCACTCATCGGCAATGCCTTCTGTTTCTCGCTTCTCTTATTACTTTACAGAGCTTTTTTCCCCAGCCTTGCTGGTGCTTTGGACACTGGCTGAGTTCTTGGTTTTGTGGCTGGCGCTGGGTTGCTCACGAATTTGAGGATTAAAGAAAGGACTGGGTTGGGAACCTTTGTCTGTTTGGGGGCAGTAGGATATTCGTCAGTTTAAGCAGAGCCCAGAATAATAGCTAAAAGTTTGTTTCTGTCCCCTTGCTCAGAACTGGGACACAATCCTACCTCTGGCTCTGAAATGTGTCTGTGTTAGCCTGCTCTGAGCGGCCTCAGACCCTGTCTCAACCTGCTCCTGACCTCAGCAGCCTGGCTCCTCAGGGTAAATCCTTTCATTCTTGCTGTTGAGTGCTTCAGAAATCCTTTGGAACTGACTCATCGTCCTTTCCGGGAGACCAAGTCTACTTCTGCAGGCATTTGGAGAACTCTGAAGCATCAGGTGGCTGTCTCCCCGCTCCCCTCATGGAGCCCTTTGGCTATTTTTCGTGTGATATCTGCAGGCAAAGTTAGTGGGTGGACTTGGTAATCCTGGTGTTTGAAATGATTTAAAAAAAACAAAAAACAAACAAACAAAAAACTTCACCTACCAGCAGGACAATAAATGTCTTCTAGGCCTCAGAAAAACCCTCATGGCATGCCCTTACACACACACACACACACACACACACACACACACACACACACACACAAAACACACCTGCCAAAGGTCAGTGTCAATGCAGAGTTGTTATCTGAGCCCACTGTTGGCCTTTATTGGTACTGGGGAGACCACACAGGTTGGGGAATTGAGGTTGGGAATCTGTTTGAGGCTCTGCCTTGAGAGAACTCTGAACATGGCTTCCCAGTTGTTCTGGACTTCACCTTTGCTGTCTACAAATCTTGTCAAACTGACCTCCCACAAAGGTCATCTAGGTTGGCCAAGGATGAAGTTCAAAGCGCACACAGATCTGTTGTGTGGTACTATTCCTGGAAGGATGTGCACAAATGTCTGTTCACATAGGGAATGAATGACAGGGCAAAGTAATGATATCTCCAAAGTCCAACTTGTTGAACCAATGAGCTTATTAGGGGTTCCCTGCAGCATGGAAGACTCAAAGACAGTTGACCAAAAGCCTACCCCATCATGAGGAACCCTGGAGCTCTCTGCATGACATTCAGGCAGATTGACAGACTGGACGGTCTCTCATTCTTAGCGGTCTTTCTTGGTTATCTAAGTTTGTTGGGGTAGGTGGGGCCTGTGAATCTAGAGAGTTTCAGTAACTTCCTAAGACTTGGAAGTTGCTTATTTCTTGAGTCTTAAGGGGCCCCTGTCCTTGATGGGATGTTTTAATTCATAAGAAATTGCTACATAGCAGGGTCACAAAGACATCTTATGACATTACAATCTTGTGGATCTAGTGGGTCTACATGGGGCCCTGGACTGATACCCCACTCCAGAGTGCTATCAATTGTGTAGCATCTCAGAACATGTGTTTGTGCCCAGATGCCAGGGTTTGAAGCGAGGTTTCTCCTCCCTGGCTCTGCTGACATTTTGAGCTGCAGAGTTCTTGTGCTGGTGTGAGATGGCCTATATCTGCTGGATACTCATGGTGTCCTCTGCTCTGAGCCCCACAGCGGTAACAATCCATAGTATCTCCATACATACTGGCTGTCCTCTAGGGAAATTGGATACTCTTGCTTTGGTTGAGAATGTTGGCCTAACCCTATGTTATCAATGCTAGTTGTATACTAGAATCATCTGGCACAAACCAGTACCAAGCCTCAGGGTTAATGTCTTAAAATCCCCAGGAGAGGGTCCAGGAATCTGCTTTGTTGCCCTTTATTCATGGTACTGTTCTTGGTTTCAGTTAACTATAAACAACCTTAGTATGAAAATGTTAAATGGGAAATTCCAAAAAAGAAACAATTCATGTTTAAAATTATACCCCTTCCTGAGTAATATGATGAAGTCTATGCCGTTCCATGATTTACTGCTTGGGTGACTCATACCTTTGTCCAGTGTGCTCTGCTTTGATGGGTCTTGCCATGTCGTTTCTGAATGTAATCTAACATTCTGCCTCTGGCTGTCCGGACCGGCCATCTTCTGCAGTAACCTTGGTGCCTGCTGCAGTGAGAGCACTACTTTTGGATGTTTGCTGACAGACCCTGAGCTCTCTGGGAGTAGTTTCTCTAGTCTTCTTTATGGCCCAATGGCTTCCTCCGCTTAGGTCCTGGCCCACACTGGAGTGCGGTTGAGTTACATAGACTTTGGCCGACTTGTGACTTCCGTGAAATGATTGCCCTGAGATGGCGCTGCTTCTTTGCCGAGCCTCTCCCCTGACCTATTACCTGGGGAGGTGACTTTCTCTTCACTCCTTCTCTTAGGAAAGAGCATTTTATCTCTGAGAGAAGACCTACTTTTCAAGGAACAGCACGTTTAACATGGAGCACATTCCCCAGCACTTCAAAGTGCCATTGGCTGCCAGGCAGTAGCGTTTGACCGCTCCTTCACCCATCAGTGTTTTATATTTATTATATGTCAGAAATGTAATTGCTCCATAATGGTGCGTCTCAGCTACTGCCTGCGTCTAGACTTTCTGGCTTACCATTGAGTAGGCATTGCAGAGTCACTGTGGATGACATTCACGGGCCACACCCAAACCATGCGCATTCCAAGAAAGTTGATGTTTAAGTGGGGCCATCAAGGTGAGTAAATAAGAAGTGTGGTATTTCCCCCAGTTTCACTTAACTTGCACCAAAGAAGGGGGTTTTGGGGGGTAATTATACAGTGGGTTTCTGGTCCAAGTAGTACTGTCATAGTTACTTGTAGGTGAAACTAAATTACCAGTGTCCTGTGTCTTCCAGATAATTAGTGACCTCGGCTGATTCAAGGTCAACCCCTGAGCTTGTATCCTGTTTGCTCGGATGTAGAAGAGTGGCCAAATTTGGACTTCTAGATTCTTGGTTTGGTTACCAGGCAGTGCTGAGAGTTGCTCATCTTTCCCATTGGGCCTTTTCAATCATGTTTGTAAGACCCCGTGTCTGTCCCTAAGCCTTTTGTAGTAGAGATTTTTCTTTTGTTTTCGTTTGCCCATTTTTGAGATAGGGTCTCACAGTGTAGCACACACTGACTTTAACCTCTCAGTGCTGAGATTACAGATGTGAGCCACCCCTCAAACACTGGTCCTTAAGAAAATAAGTGTGCTCTGCTATGCAGTCTGCCTCTTTTCCCTACTAGGTTTATAAGTGCCACTGGCCAATCAGCTGACCCAGAATTCCTTGCCCATGTGATTCTGGCCCAGTGTCTCTGTGAATGGTAATGCTTAGATGGATACATGCTGGATCATCAGTGAAGAGAATTTTTCTGGCCCCTCTGTAATGCTGTTCCTGGGGACTTAGAAAATTGTTTTTAACTCACTCATTTAGAAGTACCTCTGGTGTTTTTAGGGTACCCAGGGCTGTGCTCAGCATCAGCTTACAGTGTAAGAAGACAGGGGGAACCTTTGCTTTGAAGGACTTTCAACCGTTCAGGGCTGGTCACACTCAGAACAGTTGATACAAAGACTCTAGCTTGCTAAGTAAGTGCTCTGGAGAAGCAAGGGCTCCTCCGGTGAGGGAGAATGGATGAGGTGGAAAGCTCAGTGATGCTCACGCGGGGAGGTGAAGGGTGGTGTACAGCTTCTTGGCAGCCTGTGCAGCCAACAAATGCATGTGTAAAGCAGAGTGTTTGGGAGCCCAGACTCTGGGGTCCTGTAGGATCGCTCTTTGGGACACGTTTGCTAGTTTTCTACTTTTGGACAAGTGACTCTCCATGCCTCGGTCTCTTCATCTTGCATCGCAGCTATTACAAAGCAGGTAAAAATCTGATAAAGCCAGCTCTTTGGATTTCGGTGGAAATTACTGATGATAAGAAATGCAAATTGAGGCCTGGTCCATCACAACCAGTCTTTAGTGATAGTTAATATTAATCAACCAATAGTAATAATGACAGTAAAATTGCCATGTTAGGCATTTTATTTGATGAAACAATTCCACTCTTTTTTTTTTTTAAATTGTCATTTCTTTCTTTTTCTTCCTCTTTCTCCTTTTCTTGAATGTTTATTTGTTTGATTGTTTCATTGGTTGGTTTTTCCAGACAGAGTTTCTCTGTGTAGTCCTGGCTGTCCTGGAGCTCACTCTGTAGAGAAGGCTGGCCTCAAACTCAGAGATCCACCTGACTCTGCCTCCCGAGTGCTGGGATTAAAGGCGTGCGCCACCACCGCCTGACAACAATTCTACTCTTAATATAGCCTCTTTCTGACCTGGTTTTCATCCGGTGGCTCTGGAGTGTGGATTTGGTTTCTTGCATTGGCCTGGAAGACTTTGCTCTGCTTTGTGTTTCTGAGATAGCTGGGCTGCTGCAGGCTCCCCCGTCTCCTTGAGTCTCTGTGTGTATAACAGAGAGAGATGATACTGTGTTTCAGCGGAGGAGTAGATGATGGAGTGAGCTCAGACAGAGGAACGGAGTTATGAAGTGAATCTGATGAAGTGGTGTGTTGGAGCCCATCATAGCCGGTTGTGGGCTGTGCTATGTTAGGGATCAAGTTCTTGTGGGGGGGGGG
>CABHPR010124898.1:0-41404 GCA_902168415.1 Peromyscus melanophrys
GGGGGGGGGGCGGAACGGGAGGAGGGAGAACGGGGGAATCTATGGCTGATATGTAAAGTTGAATTGTATATTAAAAGAAAAAAAAAAGAAAAAATTGAAGGCACACAGACACAAAAAGAAAGATATCATATTGTTCATAGATTAGAAGAATTCATGCTAAAAGGTCCAACTAATCTGGTAACCATGTATACAATCCTAGTACTTGGGAATTAAAGGGAGGAGAATCATGACATCAAAATCAGTCTGGGTTATATAGTAGATGTCACACTAGTTTGGGTTGCACAGAGACTGACACAAATCTAAATACAGAGTAGCTGTGACTGGAGGACAGAGATCAGTGATGGACAAGATGAGGGGCAGAGGTGCTGGCTAGGGTGCAATGAAGAAGTCACAGAGCAGAACTAAAGCACACAGAAGAAGTAGACTGTTCCATGAGGGTCTACAGAAGCTAACATTTCACAGTGACTATTCTGGATTTTTTGTGGAAAAGGAAGGAAATATTGACGATATACGTAGTGATTAAAGTTAGACAGTGTGTAAAACACATATTTGGAAGCAAAATAAAACAAATTTGCAGGAAGTCAATGTAGGGCAAAGAGGAAACCTGGTGATGGCTGTCATCTGTAAACAAGCATGGGAGGAGAAGGCAGTGAACAGATGGCAGGGCAGAAGATGGTTACAGAAATGTCCCCAACATGGACATGCTTTCCAGACATTACAAGTGCAGACTGGCACTTTGTGTATACAGGTCTGAAGTTGTGGAGAGCAGTGAGATAAGATTCTGGGAGCATGAGACAATAAATTTGTGCCAATATGGGGAAAGGTCCTCAAAAATGCAAGGTTTTGTGTTTTTTTTTTTTAAGTACTGTTTAACTTAAAATAATGAAAAAAAAATATTAAGACCATTCCTTATTCACAGTGAAAACAGTACTCTAGCCCAGCTCTTAATTACAGGTATTAAACACAAGTGAAAATGATCTACCTAATCCTACCTTTTTCAATTAGTCTATATATACTACATTCATGTGAATTACTTTGAGCCCAAACTAGGCATTGAAAAATGAGTGCTTTGCTCTATACCAATCTATCCTCATGGACCAATACAATGAGGGAAGGTGTAGTCTCACTAATTAGGAGAAAAAGAGGGCATCGTTTGTCAGCTTCATTTTAAGCCTCTGCTTAGTTCAATGTTCCAGCTCAAATGGCTGAAGAATATTGTATTTCAAGCTAAACCTCCAGTGTCCTCTCATTGACAACTAAATACTTTCTTGAATGTCAGCATAAAATCACATATTGCGCCACTAAATCCAAGTAGCTATCACACAAATACATGTTACATGGAAAAGGAGGGGTATAGCAGGACACTTGTCCAAGCAGACAAAGCACTAAGTTCAACCCTAGGATCATAGCAAAGAACCAACGCAACATGCAATGAAACTGAAATTCTCAGCTCTGAGTCAGTGATATAAACACTGGCTAATTTGAGCATCTTCATAAAGACAGAGATCGATGATGACATATTTATTTACACAGACAGGCTCTTCTGTAGTTAAAACATAGCTGCTGTGTATACATAACATAGTAAACACAACAAAACAAAAAGGTCAAATGCAAGAAGTTTAAGTTTTCAGACATAACTTTCAAGAGCTGTACTTAAAAATAGCATTGTCAGGTATACCAAAGAAAGGATCAAATTTAGTAAAACTCCACTCCCTTCAAAATTGTAAGAAATTAATAATTGTGGATACACTTATCACCTTTAATCTCAGCACTTGGGAGGCAGAGGCAGAAGGCAGAGGCAAGAGAGTTCAAAGCCAGCCTGGTCTACATAGTGAGCTCCAGAATAGCCAGAGCTACATCGTGAAACCCTGTCTCAAAAAAAAAATCAACAAAAGAAAATAAAACATACCCAGAATAATGGAGCTTAGACCACAACAATGTCAAAGCATTATTTACAAAATGTACCAAATAATATCAGGGGCTGGAACAGAGGCGATAGGGTTAGGGTCACTAGCCAGGCTGACATGAGCTGGAAGGAGGTACTTGTGTACAATCACCACTTTTGCACTGGTGTATCACCATAAGCAGAGAGTTAGACCTAAGGTACTGATTTCAGACAGCCTAGAGGTGAAATCTTGGTGGCTTATCTACTAATACCATCTCATTTTTTTAGATGTTCCAATGTAACTTAAATTTTGAACTTTAAATTCAGTTATAAAAGAAAAACAAAATTAAAATGTCTACTTTACATATGACCATACCAATACTATACTGCATTACTAAACAACTAGAGAACAGAATCTCAGTGTTCTCACCACAGAAGAGTGATAAGCAGGCGAGGTGATGATGTGCATTAACCAGATTGAATTAACTATTCCCACAAATATATTCAAACCGTAAACGGTAATTCCAGAAGAGGTACACTACTTTCACTCTAAAGTAATATTCCCCATATAATGAGTTCAATTTTGTAAACAAATACCATGCAATAACATGACTTCATAGGCTGCATTAGAAACTGAGACCAATTGAGTCAATATTATTTCACTATTTTTTTAGGATCGTAACCAGAGAAGACAAGATTACAATCCAATAAATAATTCTATTGTTTCCTTCAGGAAATGAAAAAAAATCATTTAATTTTAACAATAAATTGCTCACCAGGGTAAACAGATGCCTTTTCAAGTAATAGGTTTTGGTTGAACTTGGACAACAAGCTCACTTACACACGTACCAATTACTAGTCAATCCACACTGTCACTCAAAAAAACAAAATCTCTAACAATTTCGTTCAATATAAATCAGATCCTTTCATTGAAAGAAGTATGTTATTCTCTGTTCTAATTATTTTCTGTTTGTTTGTTTGTCTGTTTTTCAAGACTGGGTTTCTATGTGTAACAGTTTTGGCTGTCCTGGAACTCTCCTTCACAGAGATCCACCTGCCTCTGCCTCCTGAGTGCTGGGACTAAAGGCATGCACCACCACTACCTGGTTCTGTTTTAACTCTTTTTTTTTCTTTTCATTTTTCTTTATTAAGAAATTTTCTACTCACTCTATATACCACCTACAGATTCCCCCCTCCCTCCCAAGCCACCCCACATCCCCACATCCCCTAAATCAAGGTCTCCCATGGGGAGTCAGCAGAGTCCGGCACACTGAGCCTAGGCAGGTCCAAACCCCTCCCCACTGCACCAAGGCTGATCAAGGCGCCACAACACAGGCACCAGGCTCCCAAAAGCCTGCCCATGCACCAGGAACAGATCCCAATCCCCCTGCCTGGGTGCCCCCCAAACAGTTCAAGCCAAACAACTGTCTTCCCTATCCAGAGGGCCTAGTCCAGTCCCAGGGGGGCTCCACAGCCACCAGTCCACAGTTCATGGGCTTCCACTAGTGTGGCCAGTCATCTCTGCATGTCTACCCATCATGATCTTGACGTCCCCTGCCTGCAGAATCCCTCCTCTCTCTCATCGATTGGATTCCCAGAGCTCAGCCTGGCACTTGGCTGTGGATCTCTGCATCTGCCTCCATCAATCACTGGACAAAGGCTTTATGCATTGGACAGTTAGGGTATTCACTAGATTGGTCACCAGAGTAGACCAGTCCAGGCACCCTCTAGACCATTGCCAGCACTCCAAGGTGGGGTCATCCAGTGTGAGTACCTATAACTACCACAAGCATACATATGAAGATGTTTTGGTAACCTGTTTTATTAGTGCACTCTCTTCTGTAGTTGGACATAAAATATCAACTACCAAGATCTACTGAATTGTGTGTGTGTGTGTGTGTGTGTGTGTGTGTGTGTGTGTGTGTGTTCTGGTGTGTGTGCGTGTGTCTGTGCACATGCATTCATATAGAAGCCAGAGGTTAACTTTAGATGTCTTCCTCAACTGCTCTTCACCTTAGTTTTTGAGACAATATCTCACTGAACCAAGAGCTTCCCACCAATTCAGCTAGACTCTCTGGCCAGTGAGTTCTCAGATCTGCCTGTCTTTGCCTTCCCAGAATTGGGATTACAGACACTTGCCACAGGGCCACACCACCCAGCTTTTTACATGAGTGGTACGGAATGGATGTCAAGTGCACATGTTTGTGCAGTTATCTCCCCAGACCCTCTACTGAGTTTTTTATTTGATATTCTCTATCAAATAAAATATTTTTATTTGATATTCATTATAGCATTTGCCTCTGAATGATCTCTAAATTTAAATAAATGGCACCCATTGATTTAATGTGGATAAAAGTTGTAAATGAACTCATGAGACTGCATTTTAAAAATCTCTTCTTGGGTTGACAAGAAAGATCAGAGGTTAAAGGTGTTTGCCACCAAGCCTGATGACTTGAGTTCAATTCCTGGGACGTGCACAGTGGAAGGAGAGACCTAACTCCCAACAGTTGTCCTCTGCCCCTATATATTACATGTGTACCATGATAATGTGCATCCCACATTATGTAATAAAATTACATATGTAATATGTAATAAAAATAAAATATTACATATTACACAATATGTAATAAAAAGTCATCATGGCGTAATTCTCTTACATAGAAACTTTTTAACAATGTATAGATAACAAGCAAATGCTACATTGGCAGTAATCCACAAATGTCATCATATTTCATACTTACATAGAAAATTTTCTCTTGCTATTCATAAAATAAGATTAAAAATAAAATTTAGATCCAACTCTCCAAATTTCTGAGTTTAAAAAGAGGAGAGACTGACCTTTACCTTTTTTTTAACCTCTGATGGATAAAGCCCAACAAAACAGAGAATCACATTTGCTTCTAACCAAATAATAAGGGTAACTGCAAAGTATTACATACAGCTGGATTAGTACATGACACCATAACTCAAGCTATTTCCTAAAGCTGTGAGGCAAAGCATTGCATCTCCATTGATCAAAACCTCTCATCTTACCTTCAACTACGTATGACAGATGACCAGAGATAGGTGTGAATAAAAGTAAAGATGCCTGACTCACCAGCTCCTTTCATATTGCACCATATAACTGGCATGTGGAAAGCGCCATTATAGGTGTAAAGAACAGATTAAAATGTGTAGGTAAGTAACGCAAACCACAGACACGGGCACTCAGAAGAGTATGAATTACTTTGAATGGGATGGAAGACGAGTCATGTTGAAAGAATAAAGTGATTATGTAAGTAATATTATCTGTTGAAGTCTAAAATAAACTTTCTTTCTCATTTACCTAGGTTAATTATTTAAATCAGATGAAAACTTTTATAGCCACATAGGGGGCTTTGAATAGTATAGACATTTCCTGTATCCTGCTCCATACACACAAATCACTTATAAAAGACTTGCAATATTAAAACAAGGAATAAATAATGTATAGATAACAAGCAAATGCTACATTGGTAGTATCATCTTTTGACTATACTCAAATGTCAAACTAAGATGTGGAAGTCAGCCAATATAATACAGTGTTTCCTGACACACAAGCACTCATCAACTACTACTTATTATTTTGTAAACACCAAAGAACTACTAAATAAAAAATCCATTCCATAATCTTAAATCTGATATAATTCCCTAGAATTTGGTCATGTTGTCCATTAAAAAATTTAACTGAACTATGCTCCAAATTTTACAAAGACCAGAAAACCACAGAAAGGCAAAGACAATGTGGTTTCAACTCCTACATGTTACAAGAAGAGGGCAGAAAAAAACAACTAATTTTAAGTTGTTAGCTCTGAGTTCTGAAAAGGGTTGAACAATGTCCTGCAGCAGGGCAGAGGCAGATGTCTGGGTGTTAGTGTAGAAGACTGCAAGGCAGAGACTTGATAAAGGTCAAGCAGAGTGCAGAACAGATGCCATCCCAAGGCAACTGTCATCCCTGCTTTTACTTGGTGAAGCAGCATCAGTTGGCATAGTATATCATTCTTATCAAAAGTTTCAAAAACAGAAGCATCAACATTTCTCATTTTCAGCCAAAACATAGCTGTCATCTACATTCTTGTACTTGGTTATCTCATTCTGACTCATGGCTTTAAATGTTAACAGTATAATGACATTGCACAATCTGTATTCCAAACATAGACGTTCAATGAATTTCAAGTTTATACATCAGCTGACTAATAGACATCTCCATGTGGACATCTAATAGATACTTCAAATTTCACATGTTCGAAACTGGGCCCTGACCTTTGTGACTTCAGCTGCTCCTTCATAACCTTTCATTTGAGCAATTCCATTCACTTAGTTGCTCATATCAAAACCTTCTAGTGAGCCTTCATCTCCTACTTTCTCTCACATAACACCTTAGTTACTGTGGGCACAAACAAGACACTCAAATTGAGCCACTCCTTATATTCAGAACACCCTTTCTTATCTCAAACTCCAGGGCAATTTCTGCTCTGGCCCTCCCTCTACTCTCTACATAAAACAGAAACCAGAGTGTCCTTTTAAAAAGTTCCTTCATGCTCACAGACCTCCCAGATTTCCCAATTCTAAGAACCCACATGAATGCTTTAACCTGCTTCCCTTCCAATCACCCTTCTCATTCACTCCAATCCAGTATTTTCTCATATTCTAAGTGAGCCAGGCACACACCTGCCTGGCTCAATCCTTTTATCTTTATAGTCCTTCCACAGGCCTCCATGACTTGCTCCTTCAATTCCTTCAAGCCACCTTCAGTAACTGCCTTCCCGTCTTTCAATTAAAAATAGCACTCACTTGTTTTTCTCCTGGGCACTTTCTGTCCATCCTTCTGATTACCAACTAACACATTACACATGTTACTTTTTGCATATCTAATCATCCGTCTCTCATCAGAAGCACACACATACCTAGAAATCAGGTATATATGTCACGTTTGGAAAAGCTTGGACTTTTCTCAATGAAAAAAGAATACTTTGTAAGTAATGAGTCTACAGAGAATCTGAGGGAGGAAGAAGTCAGCATACTGGAAGGATTGAAAGGTTAGTGTGACTGCAGAAAAATACATGGGGAGAAGGATGTGAGATGAAATGGAAAACTCGGGAATGAGATCAAGCAGGTCTTCAAAACCATGGTAAACACTTGAAACTTTTTATTTAATGCATGGTTTTAAAACTAAAGAGTTACATAAAAGACATAATAAGTCACAGTTTATGTTTTAGGATCACTATTACTGATACATAGAAAATATGAGAATGGGTTAAGGTTAGAAACACGAGGCTCCTGTACTAAGATATAGGATAGTAATAGAATCTGAGGTAAGAGAAATGAGACAAGTGCATAATTTCAAGGAAAACAACAAAGACTGAATTTCTAATATGACTGAATATATGGCTGAGAGAAAAGAGTAATTCAAGTATCAGTGTACCAAATATTTCCATGTCATCTTAAATATTTTATTATCCTTTCATGATAGCCATTCCACTGTACAGGAAGTATTATCTGACTACACTTTGGTTTGCTTTGCTAATATTAACAATAGAACATTGTTCATGTTTTGGGTCATTTATACATACATCTTTTTAAAAGTTGCACTAAAGTTGTTTACATTTGTAATTGAATTATCTTTTTGTTATGAGTTTATGTTTTCTTAGAAAATTCTGGATGCAAGACCTTTATGTGAAAAAGGTATTATGAATATTCTTTCCCATTTTGTATGTTTCCACATTCTTGACAAAAGCGAAAATGTCCTGAGTTAATTGAGAATTTTTAAACTTGATAAATCTATTTATTTATTTGTTTATTTGTTTGTTTGTTTTAGATTTAACTTTTGGTATTATATCCAAAAATTCTATTTCCAAATACAAAGTTATGAAGATAGACTACCACGTTTTCTGATAAGAGATTTTGGTTCTCACTGAGAAAGGTCACTGATCCATTCTGAGTGATGCTGTGCACATGTTTTGAAGGTTCAACTTCATTCTTTCAAATGAGGAGGATATCTGGTTGTGACAACATCATTTGCTAAAGTGTTTGTCACAAGCCTAAATCTCAAAGTTACAAATAATTTTTCCTTTCAATTATTGCTCTCTTGCAAAAGTTAACACATGGATCCTAATAACAACATTTGCACCTACATGCTAACTATGTAGTTAGTGAATATTCACAGTATCTGAAGGAGAATTCCAGACCAGCTAAATCTGTCAGATACCACACTGACATTCCAAAAGACCTTGGGCTTAAAACCATAATAAAGAACATATCCATCAACGTCAGGACATATCTGACAAGCTAAATTAGGAATAAAAAGACAGTAGCACCATGATAATGAAAATCTGCTCCCCTTCTGCTGTGGAATAATGCTTTTGTACACTGGTTTAATAAAATGCCGATTGGCCAGTAGACAGGCAGGAAATATAGGCAGGATAAGCAGACAAGAATTCTGGAAAGAGGAAGGCTGAGTCAGGGGACACCAGTAGGCCATCCAGGGAGCAGCATGTAATGGCACAAGGTAAAGCCACAGAACACGTGGTGGACATATAGATTTAACAGAAATGGGCTGAGTTTAAGTGCAAGAGCTAGTCAGTAGTAAGCCTGAGTTAATGGCCAAGCAGTTCTAATTAATGTAAGCCTCTGTGAGTTTACTTGGGTCTGAGCAGCTGTGGACCTGGTGGGAGACAGGAAAACTTTGTTACATTTAGGTAAAGCCGTGGAACACATGGAGACATAATGATTAACAGAAATTGTCTGTTTCAATGTAAGAACTAGTCAGTGGTAGGCCTGAGCTAACGGCTAAGCAGTTATAAATAACATTAAGCCTCTGTGTGATTATTTTATAAGCAAGCCACGGGACTGCAGGGCCCAGGCAGGATCGGAGAAACTTCTAGCTACACCCTTCACATGAATTGCTCTTTTGGCAGCAAGCATAATTAAGTCTATCAAAATCACCTCCTGGTGAAAAATCCAAACTCTTGACGTGATTGGCAAGCAGGTACCTTACAGTGAAGCTCACTTTCTGCATTCATTGATCATGCCGGTTTCCAGAACTTCCATTTGTGGACATTACCAACTATAACCTATAAATTCAATAGCAAAGACTCTACACTATCCAGTAAATGATTGGGGCACTGGTGTCAAAAATCAATAAGCTTTACATATCTGCAGTTATTCACTTTTATTCCTTTGATCTATGTCTATAATTATGTTAGTACCATACTGTTTTGGTCACTAAGTCTATAAGCAATACAGAAATGGGAAAGTGAGTGTCTTCCTCCTGTTCTATTTTTCAAGGCTGTTTGGGCTAATCAGGATAACTGCAATCTTCAGATTTGAGGACTGGCACTGTTATTTCATGAATTTTTCTAAATCTCTCTTTTCAAGTACATTTCATTCCCACATTAAAATTTTTGATCAACTGAATTACATTATATGGGCTTACACACTAATAGAAAAGCATATTTCTAGCACTCCATCTTCTGTTACAATGTTAGTAAATAGTAAAGACTATATACATATATATGTACTGCACTGTAGTGTATCATCAATCCAACACTGTAACACAAGACAAAGAATGAAGTGGCAACTAAGATTTGGAGGCTTTTCGATTAATCTGTTTAAAATGCCTAGTCAACAATACATCACACATCCATTGGTCAGATCAAAATCTCAAAAAAGGACATAAAATATTAATTAGTTTAGAGGTTCTAATCCCAAATAAATCCATGAGTAAAGATTACTCTTTGGCTTTGATGGCTTTTTGTGTTTATAAAGAATGATCACTCAAGTCATCTAAACACATAGCTAGATGCTCATAATTTATTTCAAAGAACTACATTACCTAAGAAAACTACTTTCTGCAGCAATGGAGAAGTGAATATTGAGGTGCAGACATGATCTGCTTTGAAGACAAGCATAAACTCAGTGTTATCAGCTAACACATTCAGAAAAGCTATAATAAATAACACTCCTCACTTAAATTTAACTCAGTTCAAGTTTTCCAAATAAAGTACAACAAAAGAATAGACATAAGATTTATTTATTCTATTTCAAATTGTTCAGTTAATCAAGATTCATTAATATACTGGCAATTATCCCAACTTACAAGGTTACAAATCTTACAGTTTTATAGTTCTTATACCTACAAAGAGACTGATCAGTAGTCTGAAATCTTCTATTTTTTAAAAACAACCTAGTCGGATAATCTAAGAGGAAGAAATCCTCAACCCTTTATAAATTACTCTAAGATGGCCATTCTGGACAGATACATATCTGGCATTAGGTACATACTTAAATTGACACATAAGATTAATATTTTAGATTATTATTTAAGATTGAATAGGAAAATAAACCATTCACACTACATATCTGCCAAACCCAGCCGATAAAATGGTACTCTGAAAGAATTAAAAAATATGTGGATGTCTCACATTTTATGCATGAGGAAACACAATGAATGGAAAAGGCCAACAAGTTTTTCAGCAGCTGGAAATGCTAATTTAATTACTGAAAAGAAATCATGCAGAGAAGCTGGCTGCAGAACATGATTTACAGATCATAAAGGAAGTTATATAAAAGTATCAAGAACATTTTAGTACCTCATGTAGCTATAAATGTATGACTTCTAGAATGTATGGTTACAGAAAAGGCCTGCATAAAAATAGTGATAGTCCAATAACATCAAAATATTTAAAAATATATTTAAGCATACAAGATATGTTAATATTCTAATTAAGTTGAAAATGTACAAAGAATAGAAACAAAAAAAACTGTACTATTCATGTTTAATTTGTCATTAGAGAGAAATACAAAAAAGCATGCTTGGCTAAATGAATATGCTTTAAGTCCTGTTAGAAAATGTAGCTGGGGGCTGAAGAAATGGCTCACTTGGTAAAGACCTGAGATTGGATTCCCGGGACCCACTTAAAAGCTTTGTGTAGCAGTGTACACCAACACTTTGGGAAGTGAAGTAGAGAAAAGTAGATCCCTACAACTCACTAGCCAGGCAGTCTGGCTGAATTGATGAGCTCTGGGGTTCAATGAGAAACTGTTTCAAAAATAAGATGGAGAGCAATCAAGGAAGACATCAACATTGATTGACCTCTGAGCTTCAGATGCATGGGCACACAAGGGCACATATACCTCAATGTACACACATGCATACCCACACAAACATATATATGCCACACATGCAGAGTTAATGAAGTATTTTCGTAACAAGTAGTGCACTTAAAAGGGAATATGTTTTTACTAAGTCAAGCAAATAAATTGGCCACATGGTACGTAGTTCTACTGAAGTTAATAAAAAGTGAATTCTATAGCATAATAAATGAAATTCAAAGCAATATTGTCTAAAAGAGCATCATGAAACTATTACTGAAATGAATTTTAACTTAAATTGACTCTGAAAAATAAAATCATTAAGTGATAATTTTTATTACATCTGGTTTACAGATGTGTATAGTTTGTACAAACTGAAATTCTAAGAAACAAATTTTTTTAATAAAACTTAGTCTTGAGATGTGTATATTCATGCATGTACCCTATTTATAAGAAAAAGTCCAATGTTGTACATGACATGATTTTTAATACAGTTCCTGTTTACAGGTTAAAAAACCCCACTCTTAAGAACAAAGTTGAAATGTATGCCTAATCACTGATCTTATGACATTAACAGAACTTCAACACAGAACTAAAGGAACAGATGTCATGGATGTTATAAAAGCAAAGAACTAAAGAGATGTATTCCTCAGAGCTACAGCAGCAGCAGTTACTGACAATAAATGAAACACATCAGCCTCTTTACTGCTACAAGCTTTGTCCAAATATACAATAGCATCTCTGTTTGCAAGAAAAAAGTAACCAGTGATACCAAAAGTTTAGAAAGTTATTTTAAGGCCAAACTATGGATAACCTTTAAACTATACCCACTAGTCTGTAGTGGGATGATTTTCATCTTTTATGAAGTACCAAAAAAATTTGAGCTTATCTGTCTTTATATAATAGAAAGAAACCATAATATGTTTGTTTATTTTTATTTTTTGGCTTTTCAAGACAGTGTTTCTCTGTGTAAGTCTTTGCTGTCCTGGATCTCACTTTGTAGACCAGGTTAAAGGCGTGAGCCACCACCGCCCGGCTCCCATACTACTTTCAAATGTCTTCAAATTTGAACAGACTTTGTGTGTGTGTGTGTGTGTGTGTGTGTGTGTGTGTGTGAGAGAGAGAGAGAGAGAGAGAGAGAGTGTTTCTCTGTATAGTTTTGGTGCCTGTCCAGGATCTTGCTCTGTAGACCAGCCTGACCTCTGCCTCCTGAGTGCTGGGATTAAAGGCGTGCACCACCACCACCCAGCTTGAACAGATAGTCTTGTCAAGTTATCTAGTTCCCTCGTTTTAGTCATTCATATAGCTAGGAAACCAGTCATTTCTTTTATGAATTCACATTTGTTGCACATGTCAAAAAGAACTGCTAAAACAAGCACTGCTTAAAAGATGAGCTGTATAAAACATGGTCCCTCATGGGCCACCAAAATAAGAGCTGCAGATGTGGCAAGGTGACTCAGCAGGCTAAGGCCCAGGCTGCTAGGCCTGGTCACAGTAGGGAACCAACTCCTCCCAAAAGTTGTCTGTCCTATGACCTTCAAATACATATAACCACAAGACATATCAGGAAACTTCCCCAGAGAGAACTAAGTCCTTCACTGATTTCTTTATTAGAAACCATAAGAGCACAGTCCCATTCCCATTATGAAAACAGGTCAACAAAACACAGAAGGTGCTCTGATCAAATGACAGATGAACTGGTACTGAACCAAGAGGGTTTTCCTAGAATCCTCTATGATTTTCACAGACTAAATTTTGAAGACAATTAGCATGCTTCTTTAGACAATACTGCCATTTTGTTTAAGTAGTTAATTACCATATAAAAACAGGAGCATCCTTGCTCCAAGCACACAGGAGCATCTTACCTCAAATTCTGCATGTCTGTGAATATCCTCTGCTCTCTGTCTGCTCAGGATAAATTCAGCTTCATTTGCTACTCTTACTAAATGATCCTTCATTGTTTGGCTAAGTAATCTGTAAGAGATGAATATTGTCAAATAAATAAATGTGTGTGTATATATACATAGCATACATGATTAGTCAGGGCTCAACAGTGGTATATTTTGTTCTTTTGAAGAAAAAGGAATATTTAATCCCTTGTTCTCACATCATACACAATGAGGCATCAATATTATTTCACTTCAATAAACAGCAAAAGCTTATACTCTGGTAACAGTGGATTGGTTTGTATCACACTGGCCAATCGACTAATGCAACTAATAATACTACATAAAAGCTGGTGGGTATTGTTACTTCAAAGGCAACAGAAAGATACCATTGTTTGGGTAAGTATTTCCCAAAGGAGCATGTTTTAATGACCTTTGTCCCAGGCCAGGACAATCCTGGGAGTTATAAACTTTGAGAGTGTGGACCTAGTAGACATTAGGTCACCAGGAGTGTGCCTTTAAATGGATATCAGGATTTCAGACTTTACTCTCTCATGCTTCCTACAGCCACCCTGATGTGAACAGTTTCTTCTCCACACACTCCCACCATGATATACTGTCTGACCACAGACACAAAACCAACTGGGCCAACTGGCTAGGATTGAAACCTGTGAAACCATAACACAAATAAGTAAGTGGTATTAATTGAACAAGTCAGGTATTTTCGTTATATCTTGGCAACACTAACACATCAAGGCAGCCAAGATTTAAGGAGGCAAAGATCCTAGAGGAGAAAGCACACAAAGACATTCAGCATGACTCTGTTCACTGAGGCATTTGTATTTATAAGTGAGATAGCACAAGCTAAGCAATGCTGTCAGCAACCTCCCAGAATTAAGGAAACCAAGACAGGTAAACAATCTGACGTGATGGAGGTATGTAGATTCCTAGACTTTCAGCAGAAGTCCAAGCATACATTCAAAAACTAGAGTAAATCCAGAATCAAAACACTGAAAAATACCTCAAAAAGCATTACAGGGATGAATGAGCATCATCACGCTCTTCATTTGTATTTTGGTCACAAAATGTAAATACAATTTTCTATGTTACTTCTTTGTGATAACTACAAGATGAATATTTTAGTTAGATAAGTTATACAAAAAGAAAAATCACACATCTAAATAAAAAAGGCATTACAGAGAAAAAAGTAAGCAAAAGTTTCAGCATGGACAAAATAAAGTCAATGATGAAGATCATCAGATCCTAGAATATATGCTAGGAAGGGCAAAGTCTCCCTAAGACTCAAGATAGCCTGGAATAAGTTCAGTCAAGAAGTTAATGTCATCATCTCTGCATCACTGTTTACCAGGGAACCACAAATTAAAACTGCAGTATTATATGAAACCACCTGTGCTAGTTAATATTGTCAACTTGGCAAGATCTAGAATGACTGAAGAGACAAACCTCTGAGCAAGTTTAAGGGGTTATTTAGACAAGGTTAACTGAAGCGGGGAGACCCACTCTCAGTGTGAGTGGTATTACTTCGTGTGCACTAGAGTCCTAGATGAATCAAAAGGAGAAAGGGAAGTGAACACAAGCATTCATCGCATTCTGCTTACTGAGCGTGAACACAATGTAACAACAGCTCCTGTTCTGGCCCCCAGACTTCAGCCATGACTGACTTCTTCTCAACCTGTAAATCAAACCCTTCTCTTAGTTGTTTTGGTCAGGTGTTTCATCACAGGAATTAAAAGGGTGGAGACAGATATAGAGATAGAGATAGAGATATGAGACCTAAAACAATTTGCCAAGTTTGAGCAATGATATGAAGAACCACAGACTTATAATTACAAAATATGTGAATATACAAATAAAAATTCTAATATCAATTATTCATCCTAGCAAAACATTAGCAACTACCCAAATCTCCACAAAAAGGAAATTATCCTTTAAATGGCAAAATATTCATATGTTGAAATACTATATTGCAACAAAAAGAACATCTAATTATATGGATAACAAAAAAAATTTCACAATATTGAGCAGAATCTCATAAATGAATGTAATTTCAATAAATCATCATGTAAAAGTTTTTAAAACTCTGATATTAAAAGTCAAGAGATAAACAAGGTCAGCTTTACTTAAGACCTTGACTAACAAGTCACATGGGCCAAGAAAACCTCTTTAATTTCAACACAGAGTTTTGGATCTATAGGTAGTGACCGAGTACTTATACAAAGGTAGGCTTCTGGAATGTGACTGCTACATGGTGATGTCTCAACTCTCTTCTACAAAAGGGCAGAACTAGGATAGTAGAGAAACTCAAAATCCCACCTACAAATGTCAGATCCAATAACAATGCACAATGGCACCATTCAATTCCCATTCTACAGGGAATATGCTTCACTTTTTAGCAATGTTTGTGGCAAAAATGAATGAATCGCACACATACTGGGTCCAAAGCAATGACTACACTTCTAGTAACATACTAGATGAACATGTTCCTAGAATCAAGACAAACAGAAGTAAGTTCACTATCACATTCTTCACAAAAAATCAACAGCTAACGAGCCAAAATATGCACCATAGTAGCTTCTAGATTTGTGTAACCAAAGAGTTCATGAAAAAATGCACAATATGAATTTATGAAAAAATATAAAAGAAAATACAACAAATTACCAGTTATCTAATATAGAGGTCAGCAAATTACAGCCTGTGGGCCAAAGCTGGCTTACCAATTATTCTGTTAACACAGTTTTACAAGATCAATTGTTTAAGTGTCATCTGTGACTATTTCTAATACATAGGATCATACTGAGCTGAACAGCTGTAACAGAAGCTGTATGTTCTACAAATCCTACATTACTATTTGAGCCTTTACAAAGAACATCTACACATCTAGGCGAGAAATAGAGACTGTACCTCCACCTGAGACATATTTATTCATTGATTTTATACAAGCAATGATGAAAAGAAATAGACTTAAAACAGCTTTCTGCTTTTATATAACATTTTACTCTTTTTATGAATCTTATATGCACTATGAAATATTCTGTCCCTCAGCTTCAAATTATCTCCTGGCTACTTTAGATGTCAAAAATAAAAATTTGTCTACAATTTTGAGGTGATATGATCAGGGTATTTTTAAATGCTTTTAAATAGTACACATTTAGATCCTATAAACAATCCCCAGTGTGATTCTTAACCCTGCTAATGAATAACTTCCTTGGAGTGTAAAACAGAGTAAACAGGGGCTTTCAAGAGTGCAGAGGTAAAATACTATTTTGTGCTCCTTAGTTTCCCTCTGGAGACCTGAAACCACATCATGAATCTATTGTCAATATATTGCCTTGCAGCACTCAAACATTAATTGAATTGATTAGTCAATGGCACACCATTGTCCTATTCCCCAGTCAAGTAACCTCAAAGTTATTCTAGCCTCCTCACTTTTCTCTACAGTCTTCCTTCAGACCTACAATCAACACATTTTGTCAATACTTCCTCTGTAATATGTCTAGATTTAATTTATTCTATTTCACAAGTGCCCTAATAAAATCAAGGCTTCACTCACATTATGACTGAATAAATCCTCCATTGGCTTAACACTTTTCTCTACCTGCCTTTTAAAGCACTGTAACAACTAGTACACTATAAAATCTAGACTCAACCATGGAAGTAAGTTTTCCTTATATCTGACTATCCTTCATTATATATTAAGACTTCATAGTGGTGCATGAGCACACAAACACACACAAAGTAATAATAATAGTAATTATTAAATTTTTAAAAATTGAACATTTGAAGATATTATGCTAAGTGAACTAAGCAGACTACTGTAGAAAAACTGTGATTCCATTTATCTGAGATTGAGAACAGTCAATCTCATAGAGGCAGGAAACAGAATGATGATGGTCAGGGGCTACAAGGAGGAAGGTCTGGGGAGTCAGTGTTGAATGGGTAAAGAAGTTCCATTTTCTAAAATGATTTCTGCAGATATATGTTGGTAACATTACTCAACAATGTAAATGCACTGAATGTTGCTGATTGTACAAATTAATATGGCTAGTATGATAAATTACATCATATTATTCTCTTGTTTAAAACTCAATAATATATTTTATTAAACAACATTAAATGTAAATTTATTAAGGTACTTTATTATCTAAAAATCAAATGCTTCTCTCATATTTCTGAAACATACTACTTTCTTCCTTGCTTGTTCCAGCCATCTGTTTTTCAACTTTTTACTAATTGTGTTTTAATACAGATATTGTTCTCTCCTAAGGTATTTTATCTCTGTTCCTATACTTTAAAATCAGATGTTGAGGGGCTGGAGAGATATCTCAATGGTTAGAGAACACTTGCTGCTCTTCTAGAGGACCTGGATTCAATTCCCAGCAACCACAAAATGACTCACAACCTATTGTAACTCCAATCCCCAGAGATCTGACACCCTCTTCTGGCCCCTGAGGATACTTCATTCACATGATATACAAACATACATTCAGGGAAAATACTCATACACACTAAAAAAAAAAAAATCAGATGTTAAAATCACACAGCCATGGTGGATGGTGGCACACATCTGCAGGAGGATCAAGAATTTAAGATCAGCCTTGACTGGGCAGTGAAGTCAGGGCCAGTCTGAGGTACATGAGGCCTTTCCTTTAAATTTCTTTTTGAAATCAACTTCTTCACCATTCTTGTTTGTACATCCCATTCCATATTGACCTCCTTATAAGTCTTCTTCTCTTTATTCTTATAACATGATCCTGTTTTATTTACTTAAGTTATCTGAATTGTCTTGTTTCCTTGTATATTTCGAGTCCTCATGTTTCTGGCAACCCAGATTTCCACATAGCTACATCCTACAGAATGGTATCTGGTACATGGAAAAATCCCACAAACAGGTACCCAGGGAATGCCAGAAAACAAATGCTACAAATCATTTTTCCATCTGCTCCCCCACACCATCCTTTACATCTAAAACCTTAAACTGAAAAGACTGGCTTCAAGCCTCCGCTTCTCTATGGAATATTCTGTAATTTCACCATACAAAGACCTTTATTTTATGTCAATTATGTCTAATATTATAGTATATTCTATTATTACACTTTTATACATTATCATAGACAACCATAATTAGTATTCTGTATATAACAATCTATTTCCCAACTAACAAAGAATGCACTTTTCAATTAATCTTTTTTAAATTAACCATACCGTCAAAAAAGTACAATTCAGGAGAGCTGTGCTCGGTCACTATGGGGATATATCATTTAATGATCTTATACTTGAACGGAACCATGGGCATTCTCCTTAACAATTTATAAACTGTGTTTAAATCAGCATCTCCCAAGCTCCTAAACAGAAATGTGGCTTGTCCTTTCATTAGATTAAACATTAAAGTGACTGTACAAACGCAATCAACACATGTATTTTTTTTCCTAAAAGGCCATTTCTCCCATGTACATGCTTATCTTTCTAAATACACCATTAACCTAATTTATATAATAAATTGCAATGAAAAATTAAAGGCAAATGAAGAAGCCAAAGTCTTAATTATAAGCAGTTTCAAAATGTTGTATTTACTATTAAGTAGATTAATCTCTGAATGCAGAACATGAAATGATTCACATATTTTAATATTAAGAAGAAAATCTATGTATAATTTATATCTACAGTGCAAGGAGGAAGGGAAAAAATACTGTTTGTGTCAACCTTAGGAAACAAACAGCCCTATCAAGTGACCAACTACAAAAGATTCACACTTGAGGCTCAATAAATAACAGTAATGATGACAGCTATCTCCCATAACTACATTATGAGCCATTGTCCACATCTGATTATTCTAGTCTAGACCTTGGGTAAGTACATACATACATTTTTACTAAGTTTTCCAATATTACTGCTCTGTCTTTGGCTTTCTGTAACATCCATTAGCAGCTACTCTCAGAATTTGTTCATACACAGGACCATTAATAGAAAAAGAAATAACTACTTCTATGAACCCTAACAACTGAGAAAGTAGAAGTACTACCCCTTACTTTGACAATGCTTCCAACATTGTAATATCTTTAGAATTGATTACAGAGAAACATCACAAACCAGTAAGGTGGGAGCCTGATTCTAAATACCAATACTATATAAAGCTAATCCCAAAGACTTTGAAGACTATGGCCTCTACAAATTAACATAACCTTTGTTCTTAGGGTGCAAATAATTTTCTAACTCTCCACATACTAGCCTCCTTCCTTAAATCTCTTTCTTACACCCCTCCTTTTCTATTCCTTGTTCTCATTCTTCCCTATTTCCCTCCACACCCCCTTCCTTCCCCCTCCTTTCATAAAATATTTATTTAATATCACAAGCATCCTTAAATGAGTAACTATCCACTCACTTGCAAATTAAAACTCTCAATAACAACTTTGAGTAAGATACAAAATAGCTCAAACATCAGAGAATACACAAGTCTGAGCCTGAGAATAGGATGCTGTCAAGATGTTTGTTTTTGTTACACTTAATACATTTCACACATATTTAAGAACAATCTAGATCTTTCTTGAGGTCCAGCCCAAGTAGTATGTACTGTTCTGGAAAATAACAATCTCAAATAAAGAGACTGTAGTTTTACATATTCCTCCTGACAATTGGAATGTTAATAACAATACTATATAAGGCTGATTCTTCTTGAGAATTCAGAGCTTGATAACTTAATGTCACTTTTATTAGAAATGCCACAGTCTGACCTAAACTTGCTTATTCCAATCTTGTATTGCAAAATAACTCCTTGAGAATTTTAAAACTGCACATGGTACTACAAAGTCCACAACAGAAACAAAAGGACCAATTAATAAGTGGACATATTCTAGGTCAAAGACATTCCCTATCAAAGAATGGATTCTTGAGAATGGGTAAATAGAAATAGAAAAATATGATCATGTATAGAAAAGACAATTTTGGGGGAAACAGTTGTTACAGAATGCTTACACTTTGTTTTCCAATAGCTGCTTTGGATACCAGAAGCATATTCTCAACACTTAGCAGGAGCTCGTTCATTCTGATATCCTATTTAAAACTGCAATGTCCTCTCTCTCAAGTTGCACCTATTTCCCTCACATGCTATTCTGGCTTTTTAAATAATACCTTCTGATATAATATCGTTTCTTAAAATTTTCTCTTTACCAATTAAATGAAAGCCTGGGAGGATGGAATATCTATCTATTCTGCCCAATGCTAAGTCTCTTGATCCCAGGCTGTGAACTGCTGTGGGATGGTCTGTATGTCAAATTGCTCTGATTGGTCAATAAATAAAACACTGATTGGCCACTGGCCAGGCAGGAAGTATAGGCGGGACTAACAGGGAGAAGAATTCTGGGAAGTGGAAGGCTGAGGAGAGACACTGCCAGCCGCCGCCATGACAAGCAGCATGTGAAGATGCCAGTAAGCCACGAGCCATGTGGCAAGGTATAGATTTATAGAAATGGATTAATTTAAGATATAAGGACAATTAGCAAGAAGCCTGCCACGGCCAAACAGTTTGTAAGCAATATAAGTCTGTGTGTTTACTTGGTTGGGTCTGAGCGGCTGTGGGACTGGCAGGTGACAAGAGCTTTGTCCTGACTGTGGGCCAGGCAGGAAAACTCAAGCTACAGTGAACATAGCTAGTGTGCACAAATACAGGCTAAATTCAGTGGGAAAAGTTTGCCTTCTCGATGTTTTAATTCGATTTTCTTTTTCTGTCCTAACTGCTATCCTTTTTTTTGGTAACACTCATTAAGATTTAATTTGGCAATTTATTTCATTTCGTATAAACTGCATATATATACATATATTTATATGTAAACATACTTATATAATTTCTATACAACTATATTTTCATAATCTTGATACATTCGAATCATTGGACATCAGCATACATATATATGGAAAAAGAAAGAGACAGACTGACTTTAAAAAATGTAAAACTATTCCTGTACAAACAGGTAAGCTATAGCTAAGGATATAGCTCAGGGGTTGAGTACTTGTCTAGTATGTACAGGATTTTAATACCTGGTACTGCTAAAATAAAACAGAAAGAAAAAGTGATTAATTTAAACTGGACATGGTGGTATATGCTTGAAATCCCAGCACTCAAGAGTTATAGGGAGGAAGTCACATCTACTTGGAGGCCAGCCTTGCCTACATGGGGAGTCCCAGGTTGGCCAGAACTGTATAGTAATACCCTGTCATTTTAAGCTTTGAAATTTTTAGTGGATATTTTTAGTGGAATTTGTGCATTTTTGAAACAAGATAGCATGCTTATTCAGAACTACTGCTTTAAATCAACACAAATAAGACAAGCTTAAAAAATAATCACAGAAAAATAATTCAATTACAAAATCACAAATTTGTTGAAGGCTGAAGTGTATTGTATTAACTATATGTTGTTGACTGAGCTAAAAAGTTAAACATGAAAAATAATCTGACCACCTGAGTTTTAAAAATACTTAAAGAACTGAGAAACATATCCTTATTCTAATAAAAGAAAGTTATTACTTTTGATAAACTATTAAATCTTCACAAAATAAATAGAATTAAATATTATAAATTTTAAAAGGAAGAAACAGCATAAATGTAATCATAAATTACCCTCACAAATTTCAATGCCAACTGGTCCAGGGTTGGAATAAATAGAGATGGGAGGGTTTCTCCTCAACTAATATATCCCAAATAGGAAAACATCAAAATAATTATTTTTGGTATATAATAGGAGTTATTATACATTGTATTGGTTAGGTTTACTATTGCTATTGCTCAACTGGGGAGGAAAGGGTTTATTTGGTTTCCACTTCTACATCACAGTCTATCACTGAAGGAAGTCAGGACAGGAACTCATGCTGGGCTGGAACCTGCAGACAGGAACTGATGCAGAGGCAATGGAGGGGTGTTGCTTATTTCCTTGCTCATCATGGATTGCTCATAGAACCCAGGACCACCAGCCCAAGGATGTTATCACCCACAATGGGCTAAGTCCTCCCCCATCAATCACTAATTAAGAAAATGCTCTACAGGCTTGTTTACAGCCCCATCTTATGGAGGCAGTTTCTTAATTGAGGTTCCCTTCTCTCAGATGACTTTAGCTTTGTGTCATCCAGCACATACACATTGAAATGTAAGCCAGAAATCATATGGTTCTTTCAGTAGTATTTGAGGGTCTCTAGGAGAAAATCTCTACTTAAATTCAAACCTTCTCTTTCATTGATATGGGAAGAATACATTGTAGCTACACTGTTTACTTATGGACAATAAACATTTTTTGTCTTTTTCCATACCATAAACCAAGATTAAAAATATCAATGACAACACCCAAAAGGGTCACAATAAAATGAAAAGTGTTCTGGCCTCTTCCCCACCCTCCCTATTCCCTCTGCACTTTTCCTCTAATCAATTTTCTACTGGGTCTTTCCACAGAGCTTTGTGAGTCATCCATGTCATTTGAACAAGTGCTAGGAGCCAAGCGGCAGTGAAACACGCCTTTAATCCCAGCCCTCGGGAGGCAGAGCCACGTGGATCTCTGTGAGTTCGAGGCCAGCCTGGTCTACAGAGTGAAATCCAGGACAGACACCAAAACTACACAGAGAAACCCTGTCTCGAAAAATAAAAATAAAAAAAAAAGAAGTGCTAGGAATGGCATTTAGGGAAATGATGGAGTTGCTAAAGGAATGCTCAGACAGCAGAAGTGCAGTCCTAAGCAGTTGAATTTTGAAGAGATCGGCAAGAGTATTAGTAGTAGAAACATTGTATCTCCTATGAAGATTATTTACATATTCAAATGTAAGTCTGGTTACTGCTGTAATAAGCAGATAGGGACTGTCCCTAGATAATAATTCAGAGCTGTGTCTAACAGTACATAAAATAATATGCACTTTCTTATTCCCACGTGTGCAAGAAAGAAGGAAGAATCATAGAGAAAATTTTGAAGTAAAATCATTGGAGGCGACAAGTTCTCAAAATGTATTTTTAGTAAACAAAACCAAATACAATCAGAATAGTTTATGTTACTGATATTTTACAAATTACCAAAGTCTGGATGATAATTTAATGTTACAATGTTCTTTTTAAAATATTGCACCTTCAAAGGAGGTTCTAGAGCCTGTTGTTTCCTTCAGTTCTACTATTACATTTTTAAAGAAATGAATCAGCAAATGGTATTATGTGTATTTTTATTGTAACATATAAGTAAGTGGAAACAACAAGGAAAAACCAAGAGAAAAATGTGAAAAAAATAAACAGTAATACAAATAACATGAAACTCAAAAGAGTTTTTGACATTTTTGTCTACAAGGAATTTATACTATGTTTTCAGAATTCACACTGCATGCATGGACTGATAAACAACAATCCTATAATGGGTATGGGGTAATGCTCTATTAATTATTAGAGAAGTTCAGAAGCCCCCAAAACAATATATACTATTGCCATTTCTCCTGCTTACCCCCCAAAGCTTGATGGTAAGACTCTATTGCTGAAGACACTACACACACAAGTCATAGCTGACTTCAGTTCAACTTCCTCCTTGCTGACTAGCTTGCATAGTGCCTGGCAGAAAGTGGTCTACAGGCTGTTGGGGGACAAAAGTTATCAACAGTCTTTCCCAGCTGTGAGTCTTGCATGCTACGTTACTGATCTACTAGTCAAGATGTACCCAATGGTACAGTAGTAGGTACATAGCTATGACAGAATTAACCAATTATTTCCTGATTGGATTTTTAGGCCTGCTCCATAGGAGAGAATTCATGAATGGCAAACAGCCCTTGACTTGAAAGGTCTTGGACCCTATGGTGTAGATGTAATTTTAAACAGTCTTATTAAATAAGAAACACAGAGCCAAATAAAGAGTTAAAAGCCCAGAAATTGAGCAGTAGCCAAGAGCTAAGACCACCTTATCTTACCATTCCTTACCGTCCGTCCCCTGAGAGAGAGATCTTTTTTCTGTGTTCTGTCTTTTTATTGCCTTTATGTTCTGCCTTCTCATTGGTTCTAAACCCAACCATATGACTTCCTCTTCACTGCCTGTCTATACAGACCTACAGATCTCTAAGGTTAGTATTGAAGGTTCAGTTCACTGCTTGGCTGTGTCCTTGAACACACAGAGATTCTGCCTGCCATGTGATCGGATTAAGGGTGTGTGCCACCACCACCGGACTTCTGTTAAATGGCTTGTTCTTAGCTTTGATCTCCAGGCAACTTTATTAACATACAAATAAAATCATATTTTAACACAAATAAAATATGTTTATTTTACTTCTCGCCATACTATGGGAGAAGCCTATTATTATTGTTTTATTAAATAAACATGTCAAATTCTCTTTGAAACATTCACATTTATTCAAGCTGCTCTCAGCTTTCACCTGGGAAGCTTTCTATTGCAGCAAGGCAATAGTTAAGGTGGAGACTTTTGCTTGGTCAACATGCTGAGAATAAGTAACAGTGGAGTGTTCTACCCTAAACATGACATCTACATCACCTCCTACAAGATTCAAAAAACATAGCAAAAGAAGTAGAAAGAATGTAAGAGCTACAGGATGAGGAGATGTGCCATAAAAAGGTGTCTTCTGAATATGACATGGCCATTGTCTTTATGAGTTTCTTTCGGCTGTGTTTCTCTGCATAAGACCTACACAAAACTGCACCTGTCAACATTTTACCATGGATGGGGAAAGGCTCATAATACCCCAGGACAACTGACAGTTAATGCTTGTGAGACAGAGAAGTGTCACTTTCTTCAGTGATGTAGCTACTGATAAACTGCCTGTACCCTGTCTATGCCCACGTTAGCAATCCTAATTGAATCCAGTTTGTTACACACAAGTAATAAAGCCATGTGAGTAGGAAAGAGATTTGTTTTAAACAAGGAGGATTTCAGCAGAAGAAGGAAGGTGACAATAAGTACTGGGAGGAGGGGCCACTAAACCACTATATACATGCAGGAAACTGTAAGAGGATTTTTATTTAAAAATTTAAAAAATTAACTAAGAGGAAATTTACATTGGGTTTTCAAAATTCATTGAGTAGAAAAGTAAAATCATGACCACCAAAATATATAAAATTAATAGAATGGTCAATGTTTACCCAGTATTCTCCAAATGCATGAGTCAGACCAGTAAAGAAAGGACTTTAAACCATCACAAAATATTTCCAATATCAGAGTAGTGTTCTGCAGAGCTCCAGTCTAGATCAGAACTCTTCTAAATATCAAGAGCATCAAGTGCTCTAAAAGATACTCATTAGAGGAATCACAGTCTGGTCTGAATGAAGGAGGTAATAATCTAAGCAATCTACCAGATACACTTCAACCAATGAAATAAACATCAATACTATTGGAGACACTAAATGTCTAGCAAGTAATATCACCAGTTCTCCAAATATGAATAAGGATGCAAAATAAGAAATCAAAACCAAGTTAGAAAACTTACAAGATTCAGTAACAAAACAATGAATTTTAAAATGCAGGCAACAGTGTTGCTGGGATTAAAACAATTAAATTCATTTTAAATTCAATTTCAGTTAATACATTTGAAGATAAAGAATAAAAGTAACTAAGATAATACTAAATCAGGTATATACATAAATCAACGGAAGTACATGTACATAATAAAGTGATCCTCTACACAGACCTGGATTTCATGTTATGCTAATCCTAAGCATTCATTTAAAACATTCAAAATTAGTAGGGATACCTAAGCACTAATTTCAATTACTATAGCACCACAGCACCATAGTCTAAAGGGTAGCTTTACTATTCCTTAAGATTTTTTTAATTGGCTAGCATGGCAACACAAGCCTATGATTTCGGTGCATGGACACAGGCAGGAAGACTATGAGCTCAGGTTCCCTGGGCTGCCTAACAATACACACCTCTTCAAAAGGGAATGTGAAACTTTACTTACATAAAGTTACATCTTTTAGAAAAAAAAAGTTTTGTCATATGTTTTAGGATTAAAATATAGAAAAGTGTTAGTTCAAAATATCAAAAATTGGGCTGTAGAGATGGCTCAGCAGCAAAGAGCACATAAGTGCTCCTCCTTCAGTTCCCAGCACCCACTTCTGGAAGCTATAGCACAACTGCCTATAACTGCAGCTCCAGAGGAATCTCCCCAACCTCCATGCCATCTGCACCTACAAACACACCCACAGAAACACACACACACAAATACATAATTTAAATTAAAAATGCTTTCAAAAAATTTTAAATTTTTATTATACACAACAAAACATTCAAAACACTATTATTTAAGGTTAACAATGCTCTGCTTATAAAAGATGAAAACTTACTTTTTTTTACTGAAATTTGTATTAAACTTTTTTTCTCTTGGTAAAAGTCATTAAAAAATACACTACTTGATTATATCCATCACTGCTGTTTCCACCGTATAAAATAAATTTGCTTAAAACAGAAAGCTGCTTATATGAACAATGTCAGTAATTGAAATCATAATCATAAAAATATAAAGTATTATATTAAATACATAAGGAAAATATTTCAAACAAATAACAGACATTTATGTCTGACCTAAGTAACTGTTAACCAAAAGCAAACAACAATGTTAACTAACCCATCAAGTCTGATAAACCTAACACTGTTGTCTATCTATAAAGGTCTTCATGTTATTTAAACTACTAAAACATTAATCAAGGGCCACATTTACAACAGCTACTCTATTGATGAGGACAAAGGTCAGATCTACAAAACAAGAGGAAAAATGTTTGGTCCTGGCAGAACATTCCAAACTACTTCACAAACATATCCAATCTACATAGACTCACCTAAGTTCAAGGTATCAAATATGTATAAAAGAAAAGATCAAATCAATTTCTTTAGAAATATGTCTTCAAATGGTTCCTTTAAATATACTGCATGCTCTAAAATTTAATTTTATATATGTATATGTGCGTGCCTAGGCATGTGTGTGGAGATGCCCATGGAAGCCAGAAGAGGACAGCCCAATATGGATGTTCAGATACAAATTCCAGTACTTGCAAAAGCAGGAAGTGCTCTGAACAACTGAGTCATTGCTCCAGCCCCAACTCTACCCTGTAAAGAACAAAGTTTCACTACTAGGTCCGTTATTTCCCTAAGAAGTTTATTCTTGTTTCTAGCATTGTTTATAATACATTAATCCCTTACACAAGAAAATCAAAGTTTAGTACCTTTTTCTAACATATATGGAAAAAACATCCTATTAATTACACAATATTTACTCAGTTAACCAGATACTTCTCTAGGTGACAGATACAACTGTAAACTAAAGATGGGAGCATTATATTTTGAAGAACACACATTTTATTGGCAGAAATAGGAAACAATGTTATAATAAACATCTTCAGGTGAACAAGAACAAAGTAAAATGACATAGAAAAGTGCCATGATGAAACTCATAAAAATTGCCATAATGAAACCCACCAGTTTGCAACCTAAAATGTTAATTTTTAAACATACCCAAAGATAAACTCACAGGTTAACGATAGACACTGAAGAGAAATAAGGAAATAAGAAAATGAATTAGGTAAAAGTGACCTAGATGACATTTCAAGAACTCTGAGGTGACATCCAAAGTGGGACTTAAGTCCAGTCCTGAGAACGGGTTTCCAACCTCAGAGAAATCACTAGGTTAAGAGATCCTCTCCAAAAGCACAAGTGTAGAAAAAGACAATGGCTCACTTAAGTCTTCAATGTTATATCTTGTTATATATGAAAATGTTTCCATGTGTTTAGAAAGCAGCAGCTCTAATACTGGCATTTTAATAATTGTTTAGTTTGGATGACCCATTCCTCCACCAGGCCCTTCCTCTCCTTAGTCTTCAACATTCTAATCCCATTAGCTTCTCTTCCACTTCTCATCAGAGTGCCATGACCCTACTCTCTTCTTCATCAAAGGTTCTCTCCTCCTGTCATGGGCTCCCTTCTAGTTTACTATCTTCTACACCCCACACACACACACACACTACTACACAACTATAAAAACTAGAAGCTAGAATCTGTGTATGAGACAGACAATGCAGTGATTGTCTCTCTGTGCTGGTTTACCTAAACATAATTATAAACAAACTTAATAGTTTCCCATTCCATCCATTTTCCTGCAAATTTCGTATTTTCATTTTTCTTTATAGATAAATGAAATTCCACTGTGTTTATGAACCACATTTTCATTATCCATTCATCAGCTGGAAGTTAACCAAAAGCAAACAACAAAACTAGTAACAACAGGACGGACAAGTATCTTTTAAATTGCGGATGAGATAGACGGAGTCAGTGCAATGCTATCTAGATGTTAATATCACCACCACCAGGACAGGGACAACAGCTGTACTAGACCATGGCTGCTTATGAAATGTTAGCCTGACACCATGCTAAAGTCAGATCAGCATCTCGTTCAGCCATCATCAAAGAAACATCCTCTTGCAGTCGATGGGCACTAATACAGAGACCTACAACTGGACACTGTGTTGAGAGGGAGAGAACTTGGGACACTCAGTCCTAAATGAAATGTCTTCATTAAATGTCCTACCTTCATGTCTGAGGGACTATGCAGAAGGGGAGGAACAATATTGTCAAGAGTCGGGGGGTGAATGACAACAAGGAAACAGTTTTCAAACACATGTGAACTCACAGAGACAGTGGCAGCAAGAACAGGACCTGCACAGGTCTAAGCTAGATAAGGGTCCCAGTGCTGAAAGAGGAAGTAAACATAAGCACCCATCCCTAACCCAGAAGGGGTCTCCAAATGACAACTCTTTCAAAGGAAAGATTAGTTTTCTCCAATGGAGTCTCACTGGATATACAAACCATACTTACAGGAAGCCCAAGCTCAGGAGTAGGTGGCCAACACAAAACGGTCAACACTCCTCAAATTATTCCATAAAATAGAAACAGAGGGAACATTGCCAAATTCATTTTAAGGCCACAGTTACTAATACCCAAACCACATACAGACCCAACAAGGAAAAAATATAGACCAATTTCCCTTATGAACATAAATGCAAATTTTCTGAACAAAATACTTGCAAACCAAATACAAGAACACATCCAAAAAGCATCCATCATGATCATGTAGGCTTCATCCCAGAGATGTAGGGATGGTTCAATATACAAAAATCATTAAATGTTATCCACCATATAAACAAACTGAAGGAAGAAAAAGCACATGATCATATCATTAGATGCAGAAAAGACATTAGACAAAATACAACACCCCTTCACGATAAAAGTTCTAGAAAGGTTAGGGATATAAGGAACATACCTAGACATAAGAAAGGCAATTTACAGCACGTTCATAGCCAACATCAATCTAAATGGAGAGAAACTCGAAGCAGCTCCACTAAAATGAGGGTCAATACAAGGCTGTCCACTCTCTCCACACCTATCCAATATGTATTTGAAGTCTTAACTACAGCAATAAGACAACCGAAAGATATAAAGGGGATACGAATAGGAAAGGAAGAAGCTGAAGTATCTTTATTTGCAGATGATATGACAGTATATTTGAATGACCCCAAAAATAACAACAGGGAACTCCTGCAGCCGATAAACACTTTCAGCAAAGTAGCTGGACACAAAATTAACTCACAAAAGTCAGTAGCCTTCCTATATACAAATGAAAACAGACTGAGAAAGAAATCAGGGAAACAACACCTTTCACAATAGCCTCAAATAATATAAAGTATCTTGGGTAACTCTAACCAAGCAAGTGATGACTTTTATGATAAAAAAAAAAAAAACTTCAAGTCTTTGAAGAAATAAATTGAAGAAGATATGGATGGAAACATTACCACCCATGTTCATCAATCAATAGTATTAAATAGTTAAAATGGCCACGCTACCAAAGCAATCTATAAATTAAATATGATCCCCATTAAAATTCCAGCACAATTCTTGACAGATGTTGAAAAGACAATTCTCAGCTTTGCATGGAAACATGAAAATACTCAAGACAGCTAAAATACTACTCAACAATTGAAGATTGCTGAAGGTATTACCATCTCCAATTTTAAGTTGTACTACAAAGCTATAATAATAAAAACCGCATGGTATTGGCATAAAAACAGACACAATGATCAATGGAATAGAATTAAAGACCTAGATAAATCCACATATGTAGCTAGAGTTTTCCTGCCGGGCCCACAGTCAGGACAAATCTCTCTCACCCACCAGTCCCACAGCCGCTCAGACCCAACCAAGTAAACACACAGACTTATATTGCTTACAAACTGTTTGGCCGTGGCAGGCTTCTTACTAACTGTCCTTATATCTTAAATTAATCCATTTCTATAAATCTATACCTTGCCATATGGCTTGTGGCTTACCGGCATCTTCACATGCTGCTTGTCATGGTGGCGACTGACAGTGTCTCCTCAGCCTTCCACTTCCCAGAATTCTCTCCTCCTTGTCCCGCCTATATTTCTTCCTGCCTGACCACTGGCCAATCAGTGTTTTATTTATTGATCAATAAGCAACATGTTTGACATACAGACCATCCCACAGCACACATACCTATGGACACCTGATTTTTGATAAAGAAGCCAGAAATACACACTAGGAAAAAGATAGCATCTTCAACAAATGGTGCTGGTGAAACTGGATGTCTACATGTAAAAGAGTGCAAATAGGTACCATAACCATCATCACCCTGCACAACACTCAAGTCCAAGTGGATTAAAGAACGCAACTTAAAACCAGGTACACTGAAGCCAATACAAGAGAAAGTGGGGGATAACCTTGAACTTATTGGCACAGGAAAAGACTTTCTGAACAGAACACTGTTAGTATAGCACTAAAAATCAACAATTAGTAGATAAGATCTCATAAACTGAAAAGATTCTGTAAGGCAAAGGACACCATCAATTGGACAAAGTGGCAGCCTACAGAATTGGAAAAGATTTTTACCAATTCCATATCTGATAAAGAACTAATATACAGAATATATAAAGAACTCAAGAAACTAGATATCAAAAACCAAGTAATCCAATTTTAAAATGGGGTACAGATCTAAAGACAGAATTCTCATTAGCAGGAACTCAAATGGCTAAGAAACACTTAAAGTTATATCTTTAAAATATATCCATACACTTTCCAAGTTTTTATCTTCTACTGTTATACTCTAGTTTAAGTAACGATCATGCTGAATTATTACTTAGCCCTACAGCTGATCTACTGGCTTCTATCCCAATTTCTATATTAACCATAACGATCCTTTTATGACATAAGAGAGATAGTCTACCTCCTCTATTCAATATCCTTCAATAATGGAATTCACCACAAAATTTTGTTCTGTATTTTTATTGACCTTCCTTCATCTGCTTTTCTTCATTTGACCACTATTTTAGCTATGTTCTTCAGACATAGTAGGAAATTTCACACTTGCACAGTGACTATTCTCTTGGCTGAGAATAACTGAGTGTGCATATCCCTATGGTATATGCCTCAATTGCACACCCAAATCTCACCTTCTCAATGTGTCCTAACAAGAACCACAGTATTTTAAACTGCAAACCAATCATTAATCTTTTTTTTGGTTTTTTTGTTTGTTTGTTTGTTTGTTTGTTTTGTTTTGTTTTTCGAGACAGGGTGTCTCTGTGTAACAGTACGGGCTGTCCTGGAACTCGCTTTTTGACCAGGCTGGCCTTGAACTCACTGAGACCCGCCTGCCTCTGCCTCCCAAGTGCTGGGATTAAAGGCATGTGCCATCTCCACCCAGCCCCAATCATTAATCTTTTCTTCAAAACTATCCCCAAAACAGCATCTCATCCATTCTGCTCTGTATTTTCTTTTTCCATAGTATTTATCTATTCGTATATTACACAACTTTGTTTATAGTTCATAATCTATATTTAGAATGTAAGTTCCACAAAAAGATAATTGTCTGTTTACTGCCATATCCTCAAAGTTAAGAAAAATTTGATATTGAATATAATAAACAATGAATAAATGAGGAAACAGTGGCTGAAAAATGTAAAAGTTCTTGGTAGTACCCAAGATCATAAATATTTACTCATCACAATGTTTTAGATATTGTTTCCACCACTTTGATGTTTTCCATCAAAATATACATATTTACCATTTTCTAATGTCTTTATGACTAACAATACAGTCTATTGAAAATATATCTCAATACTTATGTTCTCTGGTTAAATTTTACCTGATTTTTCAATGTTAAATTAGTACACTGATGGTCAGCCAAGCAATATAATTAAGCCTCCTTGAAACATTACTTCTGCTTAGGATACTATTCTGAAAAACCAGCAACCTTGTAATCTATACTTCAAGTCTTCAAGTCCATTAACGCAAACTCAGCTATCGCAAACAGACACAAAGTAACCTGCTCATCATTCTGATTTCGCCATTTGTTCTACCTTATTAATCATTCATTCTCTCTTTTTTTCCTTTCTTTTATTGAACATACATATTTTTCACACAATATATTCTGATCAGTTTCCCTTCCTCAACTTCTCTGAGAACCTGTCCCCTCTCCCCCATCTTCTCTTCCATGGGAATTCACATACTTTCTGCCTCTTTGTAGAAAACATACAGGCATCTAAAGGATAACAATAAAATAAAATAATATAAATCAAAAACAAGCAAACCAGACTACAACCAAACAAACAAACAGAAGGAAAAGAGCCAAAGATAAAGCATGATATACACATATAGATGTGTATCTTATGCAGAAAATTTCCTAAAAACCCAAATTCAGAAGTCAAAAGAACCTGTGAAGTGAAAAAAAAAACAAAACATCTGCCCTGTAAAAACCTTCTGAGAAAAGAACATGTGAATACGCCACTGAGTTTGTTTTGTGCTGGCCATCTACTGATGGACATTGGGCCTGGCCTGAAGAGCCATTTGTATCCCCAGTGAGACTCTGTTGGAGAACTAATTCTTTTCCTTTGTGAGCAGTTGTCATTAGACACAGCTTTCTGGTTTAGGGCCTGTGTCTACTTCTTCTCTCAGTGCTGGAACCCATCTGTTCAGAACCAAGCCCATCCTGTGCACACTGCCACAATCTCTGTGAGTTCCTATGGATGTCGGTCCTGCTGTGTTTAGAAGGCCTTGTATCGTTACTGTCCTCCATCCCCTCTGGTTCTTACAATCTTTTTTTTTTTTTTTTTTTTTGGTTTTTTGAGACAGGGTTTCTCTGTGTAGCTTTGCGCCTTTCCTGGAACTCACTTGGTAGCCCAGGCTGGCCTCGAACTCACAGAGATTCGCCTGGCTCTGCCTCCTGAGTGCTGAGATTAAAGACGTGCGCCACCACTGCCCAGCTGGTTCTTACAATCTTTCTGCCTCCTCTTCCACAGGGTTCCCTGAACACTGAGGGAAGGAGTTTGATGGCGACATCCCCTTTAGCACTGAGTGTTCGGAGTTCTCTTACTCTCTGCACGTTGGCCAGCTGTGGGTACCTGTATTTGTTTGGATCATCGTGTCTGTTTTTATGCAATATCATGTTGTTTCTATTATTCTCATTGCTGTATATAACTTGCTATCAGGGATGGTGATACTTCCAGCAGTTCTTCCAGTTACTTAAATACTGCTTCCCTTTTCGTTTCTATACTGTCACTGCTTCAGTTTCCCACCACTAATTGTTGGTTTCTTAAATTCTTCAATTTCTGTTCTTTAAGTGGAAATCATACCTGTTGATCACCCACCACACTTTCACACCATAACAACACAAACTAAATTTATGCTATTCTTCCTCATAGCCAGACTATGACATGAGAGAGAGAAAACACAAATACTAAATTCTAAATGGTTCTGCAAACAAAACTTTATAGAAAGTTGCAAATAAATATGGCTTCCTTGTACAAATACAAGTAGAAACATCCATTTATTTTTGCTACACTTAGACACAATTATTGAAAATAAAAACCAGAATCTCACCAGTGTAACCATGAAGATTATAAAATGACTACACATTGGCATAATTTAGTAATCAATAAACAAAAGCACTAAAATATTACTGACTCAAAAACAATATATACAGAACACCAAAGTATCAGTTCATACAGAAAAAAATAAAAGGATATTTTAAAGTAAAATATAAATAGGATATAAAATAAATTACCTTCCTTCATTGACAAGTTCAATAAAAGCAAGGCCTGCGTTTTTCTGAATAGAATTTTGCCACTCCTGAAAAACAGAGAAAAATAGCTGAGGAAATTATACTTAGGTTAGTTCTTTTAACGCCATAACAAAAAGCTTCTTCCATACCAATTTCAACTTCCTTTAGTTCTTTTTTTTTTTTTTTTTTTTGGTTTTTCGAGGCAGGGTTTCTCTGTGTAGCTTTGCGCCTTTCCTGGAACTCGCTTTGGAGACCAGGCTGGCCTCAAACTCACAGAGATCCACCTGCCTCTGCCTCCCAAGTGCTGGGATTAAAGGCGTGTGCCACCACCGCCTGGTCTTTTTTTTTTTTTTTTTCCCTTTTTTGGTTCCTTTAGTTCTTAAAGGAAAAAGTTATGGGGAGCCTACTGCTGACTCAACACAGGCTAGTGAAAACAGAGACTGAAACAGAAAGATCCATTTCATTAAGTGAACATTTGCTTCAGTCTAAACAGAAAGAGCAGGCCCATATTTTTCCTGCCATTGTTATTTTACACCACTGAATACTAGCTAAACTGATATCATCAGGATTAGGTTCAACAGAAGCAAAAAATACCAGGGGTAGATAACATAGATATTTATAAAGATAATCCACAATGAAGAAAGATACTCCCACCAAATGACTACTAATAACATAGGGAATATGAATTGGAATACACCAGTTATGAACTGGAAAACTATAATTTACTGGCATATAATTTAGCAATAAGTGCTTTAAATTTCCAACCATATTCACTAGCCATTAAAAATTTATATATTAACTTTATCCACTAAAACAATATCCATTAAAAAGCCTAGAGTGGGAATCAATCAGCAGAGCTTGTTCAAATGAATACTTTATCCCTTACTCTCAAAACCTACGTAAAATAAGCATTAAGACAATAAGAAGTGGCATTACAAATTCAAATACTTTCAGAAATGCCAGTGAATGTATCCATGTTTATGCATTCATGTGTCCATATCAGCCCACCATGTTCTATGCATCTGTGTACATCTACATAAACATGAATACACACACCTACCTTTAAAAAACCTGATACCTTTGTTCTTAACACTCTCAGGGTCCCTTGTATTGTAAGTTATATGATATCGTTCAACTATTATTTTTGTTCTTTCTTAAAATCTAAAATGAAAGACTATGCTCAGCTATTTACCATTGCTCATCATTAACCAAATAATGTTTCTGAATGTAATAACCTGTGGAGTTTTAAATTCTATGTCATTTCAAGCTAATTGCATATGGATGTGTACATTCTTCTTCTGCTTTTATTTTTTTGTAGCCACTTTAGTTCTACATTCATTGTGTTTTAAAAAAAATTCAAGGTATCAGGACTAAAGCAGCATGCCATGATTGTGCTGAATGATTCCGTCTTTCCCAAAAGTATTTGTATGACCATACACATAAAATATATAGAGTAAAATAAAAATAAAAATAAAAACCAGAAGACATGCACAGGCATCCAATAACTAGATCTGCCGAAAGGAGGAAAAGGCAATGTATTATTAAAAAGAAAAAAGAGGCAGTCATAAAGACTTGTTTTCATCCTAACACAGAGAGGGTAAGTTCTTGGAAATTTTATACTATTTTGTCATGATAAACACAACATTGAAATATTTCTATTCAAAGTATATTTTATTATTATATTTATTATATATTATATTTATTACATTTTATTCTACAATTTAATAACATTTAGGAATAAGTGAAAAGAAGTCTATATATTCTCTCAAAATTCACAGTTGCCACCCAACAGACTATAGATATTCTAAATTTATTTCAATAATATAAACCAAATCAAGTGTAAAACAGATATTTCAATCAGACTTAAAGTCCTTTTCTTTAGGTCAAAATGAAATTAACAAACATGAGGTCCACCTAAAAACAACCAATTCCACAAAAGAATTTATCCTAAAGAAAAGGGCAAGGAACATACCCACATTTCTTCTCAGAGGTAGCAAGGTAGCAAGAAGATGAGGGTAAGCAGAAATTATATACAGGGCAGAGGGTCCCACTCTACACATTCACTCAACACAGTACCATAAAATTCAAGCTGAATCTAAAACTACTCTCAAAGTCATATTATCTTTGAGAGTATCATCTAGTATTCAAATTGATAATATATTATTCAAAACTATAACCAAAGAGGGCTTTATTACATAATTTGAAGTTCATATAAAGAAAACATAAGCATACTCTTATCTATATTTTCAATAAATTAGTAAACTTCGTTGATTTTACTTTTGCCCAAATGAATTCTTATGTAAAAATAAAATCATAAGATATGCTATTTAAATTCCAAAAAATTTTAAATAGCATTACTGAAGTTAAGACTGAAAATATGACAAAATTGGTACTTATAACTAAAAATCACCAATTAAAAAATAATAATGACCTAAATTTAGATTGGCATGTCAAACAAGATACTATTAAAGACAAATCAGATCAAGAATTGACTACAATGATATATACTTAGTTTTAAAGTCCTTTAATAATGTTTCTGTCTAAATAAAAGAAAAATGAATAAAACAATTTTAATGCTATTATTCATAAAACTTCTATAATGAAACCTACTACTTTGAATGTTACCTTAAAAATAATTTTTTAAAAGTCAAGAACAGAACAAAATATTAGACAAGAAGGTACACAGACAATTGGAAAATGACAATTTTTGCTGATGCTCAGAAAATCAAATTTATCACTTGACTTCTGGTTCACACAGACAGCATCTATAAATCTTTTTGTTTGTTGTTTTGGCTAAGGTAAAAGGAATAATATAATATGTGACAAAGAAATCTATTAAAAATTAACAATGCTTATGAAAGGGAAGTTGATGCCTAAGAGAAAATATTCCTACTTTCTTTTTTTTTTTATATTCCCAATGTATTCTCAAACCCAATACATTTTCTGTGCAATAAAACACTCTACAGTAATTTGTGGAAGTTGCCAAAACTAAAGAGAATATTCATTAATCATGGTGTTTGAAGGCATTTTTCTTCACTCAAAAACAATTATCAACAAGGCGTTAGTCTAAACAATTTTATAAACCACAGCTCAATATAACCTTTAGTGAGTTTTAATAGTTGAAAGAAAAGCTTAATGGTCATCATCTTTCATGATCATTTCAATATTTCATAACAATATTTACAATTATATAGTGATACAAAATGCACAGTACATTTAAAGGTCTTGGTTATCCTTTCCCAAGAGGTCCTGATGAAAACACGTTAAAAGCCTCAAATCCAACCACTAATGCAAGTAAGTAATTTCAAAACACACTTGAGCACTTTCAAGAGGAAGGCCTCAAAAAGCAGCAGAGTCAATAATTTCATACCTGTGCCTAAGCTTTATTTAATTGATTATCACATCCTAGGACCATAACTGTTGTCGAATCAATTTTTACTAAAACACACTCTTAGGTTACTAATGCTCTGAAGTCATGCAGTGACAACAATATGAGCACATTCAAGAAGACTACCAGAGCACCACAAAATGTAAAGCATGTGTTTTGATAGAAAAGAAGATTTTTCTAAGAGAGAATAAAGCCTTTATTAATGATAATACATTGATTCCTGTTTCTCAAACATAGAGAAAAATAAACTGACATACAAACTATTTATTTAAATTAATTTAGAATGCTAACATACTGAGATTAACTGTAGTTTTCTAAAAATTAAGTATCACAAAACGTATTTATTGAAGGTACTATACAACTTTGCCTATATTTTGCAAGTGAAAAAGTTTAAAAGATAAAAGTAATTCCTAAAAATTAACATGTTCAAAAGCACAGCCCACACTTTGACAAGGTTCATTACATGTAATTTTTCCTATCAATTTATTTTGAGAATTCATCAGTTTTGATAATCAATGCAGTAACATCCTATTTTGTGACATACATTATTTCTAGATTAACTTTTAACTTTTTGAGTTATTTCCCTGATGATTAATAAGCTAAGTATTTATATACTTTTTAGAAATTGTTCTATCTGCTCTTAAGAAATGTCTATTCAAATAATTTGTGAATTTCTTCAATGACCTAAATTTGGTTTTAGAGCTTCTATTTTGTTTAAACAGGGTTTCATGCAGCCCAGAGTGGCCTCAAACACCCTATTTAATCAAACTGGCTTTGAACTCCTCATCTTCCTTCCTCCACCTCCCAGATGCTGGAATAATAAGAGTAAACTCAGATGATTTTAGTTTCTATGCTTCTAGTTGCTGCTCAATTTCCTTCAGCTCATTATATATTCCAGATACCAATCTATTGTAAGCTAACAGTTTGTAAACGTTTTCTCTTACTACATATGTTGACTCTTCACCCATCACTGTTTCTCTTGGCAACTGGAGGCTTTATGATTTGAGATGATTATATTATCTATTTTATTCTTGTTGGTGGTTGGCTGGCCTATTATTCTCCCAGAAGAGCATTGCACACAAACATTCAAGTGTCTCTGCTATATTCTCTAATGTCAGTTTGCTGGTAGTAAGTATTATATTTAGGTCCTGGGTCCAATTTGAGTGGGTTTTTGTATATCTTAAAAGACAGAATCTGTCTGTCTGGAAATTAATATCCAGTTTTGTTAGTATTGATTACTGACCAAAACAGTCTTCTCCAGTATTGCTTTTATTGTTGGTAAAATTCAATTCACTGTAGCTATGTGGGCTCTCTACTCTGTTTCACTGATGTTTGTACCCATTTTTAAGCTAAGACTGTGATATTCTGGCCACAACAAACTATTACTTAATTTCAGGTCAGTAATTGTTAGATCCTCAGCTATGTTTTTTTTTCCCCACTCAACATGGAATTGGCTTATTGTCTTTTGAGGTTCCAAGTCAATTTTAGGATTGCTTTTATCTTTTCCTATGAATGATAAAATATAATATGTACATCTCTTTCAGTAATATCTAGCTTTTTGTAACAATAAATGAACATGGACTGTCTCTCTAGATTTTGGTATCAACTTTAATTTTTTTAAAGCCACATTTGAAGCAAGCTTTAATTAAATACTGGCCGGGTGAATGGGTTCTGGCCAGGTCCATACCCAGGTTCACAGGAATGGCCCCAAGTCACGTTTTTCAGGAGCTCAAAAAGCAAAACCCATAATTCACCACATTTCCCATGAGATCCAACCAGGGGCAAGCATACATCCTGATTTACTTCCTGCCTGTGTACCTCCAGCCAATATCCAATCAGGAGCAAGAGTTCATCCTAACATAGTTCCTGCCCACATGTGATCAGACACATCCAGTGAAGATAGGTCAATGAAACTTCTTTAGGGGAGTGAAAACATGTGGCTTATCAGAGGCATTTTTGTTTCATAAACTCTTAGGCAAGTAACTAAAACTTAAAATATAACTTTGGCTCTCACATTCCCCCCGAGTTGTATCCTGAGTAAAATCTTTGACTCTGTGATGGGTACCTGTTTATATTTGGATCTAGTAATCATTAGCTTAATGGTACCTAGACAGGAATTATCATTTAGTTAAGGCATTAATGATACAAGAGCCAACAGCAATTGGCAGACAGGCCAAAGGCCCTGAGATGGCTGACACATCTCCCCTTGTCCCCCAACAGGCTAGAATGTTAGATCAAAATGGTACTCCCTGGTATAGGGGACAAAATAGCTACCCATGGTGCCTATCAGCATACCAGGAAAGGTACCTGTTAAAACCACATACACCAAGATCTAGGAACAGGTAGATTCATTAGCTGAAACAGTTCTACAATAGGATAGGGCACTCATCCTGATCTATGTGAAAAAGAGAGGTTATTGTATAGCTTTAAGAGAAAATTATTCTTACTATACAAACCACTCAGGAATCATCAGAAATAATCTGGCTGTACTAAAAAAAAAACAAATCATTGCAAAAAAGGGGGACCTGAGATGAAATAAATACCTGCTCCCCATTCTTATTTCTTATTTAATTTTTTAATCCATATTTTGAAATTTTTATTGAATTAAACTTATTCTTAGTTGAGTGTAGCTAGAGTTTTCCTGCCTGGCCCACAGTCAGGATAAATCTCTTTCACCTGCCAGTCCCACAGCCGCTCAGACCCAACCAAGTAAACACAGAGACTTATATTGCTTACAAACTGTATGGCCGTGGCAGGCTTCTTGCTAACTGTCCATATAGCTTAAATTAATCCATTTCTATAAATCTATACCTTGCCACATGGCTCGTGGCCGGCAGTGACTCCTTCTGCCTTCCTGCTCTTTTAATTCTCTCTGTTAGTCCCGCCTATACTTCCTGCCTAGCCACTGGCCAATCAGTGTTTTATTAGCAACACATTTGCCATACAGAACATCCCACAGCAGTTGAGTTTTTGTTTTCTATTTATTTATGGTAACCATTTGAAATGGGTCTGATTTCTGAACATAATATAGGTATATAAAATGTTATTGATTTTTGTATGTTCATTTTGGGTCCCACAACATTTTATCACTTCTAATAAACCTTAGTATATTCTTTGAGTTGTGTGCATGTAAAATTATGTCATCTGCAAACAGACGACATCACCACCTCCTTTTCTATTCAGGTGCTCTTTCTTTCTCCTGCCTTCTGGCTAGGATTTCTATTACTATGTTGCATATGAATGGAGAAAAGAGACAGTTTAATCTCATTCCACACTGAGAGGAGTCTCATTTTCGTAAGTCCCACAGTGGTTCTTCATTCTTTAATGATTAATCTGACTAGTATTTCAAAGGATAAACCTTGAGCTCTGAAGCTCTTCCGCTTGCTATATATAGTCTGTTGCCAACCATCTCAATTGTACTTTTTTATTTGATCTACTGAGTTCCTCAGTTCCAAGATTCTTTTATGGACTCTGTCTCACTGCTAAATTTCTCATTCATATCATGAAAAGCTTTTCTACTTCACTGAATTGTTTGTATTTCTTTGGATTTGTTCTGTTTCCTTGAATTTTTTTAAAGACTTTTTAAGAAAGTTGCCATTTTCCCTTCTCCTTGAGTTCTGTGGGTGGGTATTAGATTGTCTTGTTTTTTTAATGATTTTTTTGTCCTTAAATTGCTATTTATACAAAAGGCAAGTCAGTTAACTTTACAAACTTTATAGCCTGTCTTTTGAAAAAGAGAAAGTCCACTGGCATCACAGCATACATCAGTTGAGTAGGCTACATTGTCTATGGGTCCAAATGAACACCTATTTTATCTCCATACAGCTTCTTTGTTTATAACTAATATCAGGAATCCCTATGGAAATGCTACAGTAGGTAGGATGCCATTATCTTAGGTGGGACAGTTTCACCAGCAGTTCAGAATGTGGCACGCAGGAACACAGGTGCTGAGCACACGAGAGTTTTAATAACTTATGTGGAGAGGAGGATATTAGAATAAGTCCAGGTAAGCTAAAGCAGACCAGTGGGAAAAAAAAAAAAA
>CABHPR010124899.1:9542-40296 GCA_902168415.1 Peromyscus melanophrys
ACAAAATGAATTCTAGGCTAGTCTGAGCTCCAGAGTCAGATTCTATCCAGAAAGAAAGAAAAAGTATCACAATGATGGACTCCCTGCACATACTGTCTGTCCCTAGTGTTGGCACACTTGTAAATAAAGAAAAGCAGACAAATGTATAACTGTGATGCTTATGATTTCCCCACACATAAATATATATATATATATATATATATATATATATGTGCAGTTACAGTATATTTCTCATTAGATATAATACCAGTACATTTGTATTTTTAGAAACACAGAAAATTGAGTAGTGCTGTATTGTTCAATTTCATTTTGTTTTTGCAAAAAAGTTATATTTTTATCCAAATTCATTTTTTTCATTACTGACCACCTAAATTCAAATGGTTTTCAGTGATGTGACGGTTCATGGATGTAGAGAAGGAGGACTTTGGTAGCTCAGGAATTATTCTAAGGTTCCACAACTTCATACAACAGAAGCTTCCACGGCTACCAAATAGGTGGCTGTCTTATTTTAGAAAGTAAAAGCAAACTCTGCTTATAAATTACCATGAAAGGGCTCTTATAAATTCTTCCAAATGAAAAAAAAATACTGTTTTTACTACCCAAAGTTTATCTTCAGAGTTTGCTCATGGCTGAAGCTCCAGTCCTCAGCAGGTGTTCATGGTAGGCGGCAGCTCATTTAGATATTCCCTCATTACCAAATTATCCTTTTCTAAGAAATACAACTCCCTTCCTTTTTTAAAAGAAATGATATCTTCTGATATCAGAATTATCTATCCTCTTTGGTCATATTTTAGTAATTGTCATTGCTTATTAATAACTAATTAATAAATAACACACTTAGCAAATAATTTGGTATTTTTCTGAGAGAGATCAGGTTCTGATAGCTTAAAAATTGTCACAAAGTCTATAAAGATTCACACAAAGTTGAGCCATCAAAAAGTTCTAGACTTCTCCAAGCAACCTCTTCTCTCTGTACCTTGTGTCTGTTGATGGTACCCAAGTACAGCTGACACTAACTAGAAACTTGGGTTGACCCATTTCCGGCCAGCCATTGTAACCTATTGTCTCTCCTGTGCTTTTGTCACGTTACTCCCATCTCTTTCCATTTCTGTCAATACAACATGCTGTTCACAGTTATCTTGGCTAAGGTCTCCTGTCTCCCCATTGTTTTCTGTCATATCTACCTTTTCCCTGCAGCACCAATCCTTTGATCTGGCCCTTCTGAGCATGCTCAGCTTGCTTACAAACTTTGGCATTAATGACTTTCGTTATTTCCAGGCTCTTTCTCTGTTCTTTTAAAAGCCTTTGTGTTCTTTGGGGGCTCATTGTGTGTGTATGTGTGTGTGTGTGTGTGTGTGTGTGTGTGTGTGTGTGTGTGTGTGTTATCTTTAACAGGCTTCAGAAAAACGTCTTCACGGACAGTGGCTTGCATCTGGAATTGGAATGTCAGCAGTAGTGGTAGAAGACACCATGGCCACATTATGAAGGGAGCTGTTCTAACTTCCTAAAGGCCTTGTCTTGATAGAGGGAGACATCATGGAGATAAGGAGAAACCTGGTGCTAGGGAAGTTCCCAGGGATCTACAAGGATGACCCCAGCTTAGACTACTAGGAAAGTGGAAAGGGTGTCTGAGCTGGCCTACCCTGGTAATCAGATTGGTGAATACCCTAACTGTCATCATAGAGCCTTCATCCAATAACTGATGAAAGCAGATGCAGAGATCCATAGCCATGCACCAGGCCAAATCCAGGAGTCCAGTTGAAGAGAAGGAAGAGGGATTTTATGAGCAAGGGGCATCAAGATCATGATGGGGAAACTTACAGATACAACTGAACAAAGTTAGTGGGAATTCATGAACTTTGGACCAACAGCTGTGCTGTGGAGCCTCCATGGGACCGGACTAGGCCCTCTGCATAAGTGAGACAATTGTGTAGCTTGGTCTATTTAAGGGGCCCCTGGCAGTGTGATCAGGATCCATCCCTGGTGCATAAGCTGGCTATTTGGAACTCACTACCTATGGTGGGACACCTTGCACAGCCTTGGTGCAGAGGTGGGGGCCGGGCTTGAACCTGCCTCAACTGAATGGACAAGGTTTTGCTGACTCTCCATGGGAGGCCTTACCTTTTCAGAGGAGGAGATAGAGAGGGTGGGCTGGGGTGGGGGGTGGGGCGAAGGCTGGGAGGGAGCAGAAGGAGGGATGATAGCGAGATCTGTGGTTTATATGTAAAATGAAATAAAAAATGAAATAAAAAAATCTCTTAATAATAAAATAAAGGCCTTGTCTTATGTCTCACTTACTTTTAACATGGTAAAACCTTCTTGTCTCTTTCTCAATGAGGATTTTGTTTGCATGTGAAAGAATGAAGATATAACAACAGAACTGAGGATTTATTGCAATGCTATCTAATCTAAACTCCAGCCTTCTGGAGACTGCCCTCTTTTACTATCTCTGTAAACAAAATGTGAGGCTTAAAGACTAGAAACTTAAATTCTAGAAGAAAAAAATACACTCTTAGTCATTGGGAAAATACTTTAAAAACATATTCATGCTCATGAAATTGGTTCCCTATTGCTTGAAAGAAATATCTGTAAGAATAAATAGACAGAACTCAAAATTAAATATATTGACACTTCTAATTCCAATCACCTCTTGCCCTCAATACACTTTCAAACCATAAAAATAAGTGCTTTGTTATTCCACCCATATGCAAAGCTTACAGCTCAGCACTAAGGGATTTGAAAATAAGCCTTATACAAAAACAAAACAAAACAAAACAAAAACAAACAAAACAAAGCACTTCCCATGTTTCTAGCACTGCTGTATTGTCTAATTTCTTTCTATTTCGAACTCTGTCAAAGAACAAAGTGACATCTCTACCCGCCCATAGTGATAATGTGCGTTAAACATCAATTCAGTATAGTTTTCTATGTTAGCTGGCAGAGATATCCTTTTAAAATATTTTCACTTATAATAACTTGATTATTTCAAGGAGCTTGCTGTTTAGTGGGAAATGTCTAAATGATTGACTGCTCCCCCAAAACTTGGGGATGATTTCCAATCTATGTTTTCAAGACAGTTAGGCAGATAAGTAAAACCCATAATAATTCTGCTGAAAAGATGAATAGTCCAACATTTGTTCCACAGGGATATTTTTCATATTCAGTGAGTAAGCACATTTGCTTTAACATTGAAAACTATCTACCAAAAATGATCTATTTTTATGCAAACACTATAAACATTAAACCTGCCACATTAATAATAATAATACAGAAAAGGATCCTAAGAAATAGGAATCCAGGAACATGAAGGATGATATAAATTAAAAAAACAACTATGAACACCAATAATCAGACAGCAAAAAAGGACAGTAATTTACCCATCTGACACAACATAAAACTAGCCAATGTAGCTCATGATGTTTATCTTTGCTATAATTTTTGGAACATAAAACCATACCTTGATTAAAAGTCTGATCTATTATTCATAGAATGGTTTTAGAGAATTTGTTTATAAATTTGTGTAGCAAAGCAGATGCAAACTAGTCATCTTGGAACAGGTGGGAAAATCAAAATCCCACAGTAAAACTGACAAACAATCCAATTTGCTTCTTGAACGATAACGTGCACTAACTGAAAACAACCACCGAAGAAACTGGGCATGGGCCTTTGGGCTGTCAAGTTTTGGGGGTTTATTTTTTGGGTTTATTTCACAGTGGTTATAGCAATTGCTTCTTTTGTTTATAACTTTTGGAGAAGGGTTTAAGACATGATGATGTTTATGATGCTAGTGATCTGGACAGTCACCTTCATATTTGAGTGCTTCCTTTGTGCAACGGACATACATACTCTTATTTAATTAATTCCCTATGAATCTTGTTTCTCTTTCCATTCTAGAACAAGGAAACTAAAGACTGAAAGGAGGAAATAACTGAACAAATTTGCACAATCTGAAAATCGTACTAACATCCTACAAACACAGCCAATCTGACTCCACAGTCAAGCGTTCAGTTTCCCTACCATCCACTCCCTGGATAACTACAGAACACTTATTTCTTTAATAGTAACAGCAATTAATAAGCATATATATTACACATTGAAGTGTTTCTAGAGTCTATCAGTTAAAGGTCATTTTTTCCCCTAAAATTCTTTACAAGAAACAGGAAATGCTGCAAAAAATTATTCAAAAACACTTGTCCTTAACTATACTAGATCAATCAAGTGAAGCAAAGAAGGGTATACTGTAAAGATTTATAAATCAAGAAATATGGTTATACAGACCACAACCCACTCAAAGCTGTTGGGAAGGGAATCTAGTCAATTCTAGTACTATCAACCACAGTTTAGATGGTTTATCAAGGTTTATCTTCCTCAACCATTCAGATAGCACAGGTTTTTTTTTTATTATTTTTATTTATTTGTTTATTTATTTTTTAAATTACACTCATTATATTCATTAATTACACTCATGATATTAATCACATTTGTGGTATTCATAGATTACATTTGCAGTATTCATTCAATTATATATATATACATATATATGTATATATGTATATATATATATTTTTTTAAATTTTAAATGCCAAATGTCATTTATTGAAGGGGGGAGGAGGTCTTAAATACAGGCTTACAGCACAATGGGAGGACCCCAGAGGGCAGAAGTTCGCTACAGATGTTTTACAATCTTGCATCTAAGCTGTTAACGCCCATTATGCAGGATACACAGACAAGGAACTTTCCTTAAGCATTCAGAAGGGTGGAACCTGGCAGGGAATTAGCATAGGGAGGATATCAAGGTCAAGGTCTGCAAGCAAGGCAACAGTTACCCAAAACGCGGGCCAGGGCCCTACAGGTCCCCTTTTAATTAAAAAGTGAGCTTCTGACTTGGGTTGCATGGGATATCAGCAGGTCACCTTACCCGTCATGGAGACACCTGCCCAGGTCACACAGGTAGCACAGGTTTTATGATTCAGTATGAAAAGGAAAAACATCAAAGTGCCAGGAAGTGTATGTGGCATTATTTAAATATTAAATATTAAAGCATTAGTCAAGGTAATAATAGAAAAATAGGTTGTCAGATGGATTTAGTCTTTTTTGCATAGAGAGGGCTACCTTAAATTGATATCTTGACATATCTTCTGTTGTGTTATATTATAGCCAATAGTGACATGTGTCTCTGGAAATATTGTAATCTGATTAATATAGTGGGTGAATTTAATTTAAAATTTTAAATTATACTTTTTGATTAAAGTTTTAAATTAATAAATGATAATTCACTTGATAGAATAATTTTAAGTACATTTGGAACAACTTGGGTATGTAAATTTACTTTTCAAATGCAAATTTTATAAAAATCAAATACAGATCATGTGCTTTCAATGAAGATTTAGCATATGAATTAGTGATTATAAAATAAGAAACTCAATTTCAAAGACACTGTTAAAAAGAGAAATGTAAAATATTTCATTAAGAGTTTTAAAATATTGATTACATGTTGAAATGACATTTCAGATACACTGAAATAAAATATGAGATTTGTTTTAGCTGCTTTTTATTTTTTAGTGTAACCATATGAAAGTTTTGAGGTACATACATAATGTAGTACCCATTCTACTTTATTGGCCAGGACTCTTCTGGAATATAAGATTGTAAATGTAGTCCTTGTCCTAAAATACTCTAATAGTATTTCCCAAAGGTACTAAAACTTTATTGCTTCTCATTCGTGATCTCCATTCTAGCTGTTACAGTACAAAAGTTTCCTTCTGATTTATTATTGAGGAGACTCACAGAGAGAAACGATCTTAAGTTCAAAGGGAAAACTGAGAGTTTAAGGGTTGTCTAACTCACTCCATTGATCCAGATGGTACTGGTGGGTTAGAGTCAGTACTTGATCAAGTGCTTAAATTGACAGTAGCAGGACAATGAACGCAAGATGAGGTACATTTCCAACATGTTCAGAATCTGTAGAGCTCTCTGGAACTTCTAAACAGAAGCATCTGACTGAAGACATCCTACAGCATTTTCATTCTGAGCATAAAATGTTTCAACTCTGTTTCTATATGACTCTAACAGTGTTTGTCACAACCTTTAGACACTACTCTAAAGATATATATATAATCAAATATCCATACATGAGCGCACAGGTGGGCTCTTGAACATCTCATCATAAGTAGTGGCCTGAGCTGCAGTTTAGTTCTTCAGTCTTCATTGCCTTCCTGAGGCTTACTCTTGATTCCTAAACAGAGTTGAGGAGACTCATTACCAACAAAAGCTTCTTCTGTGGCAGAAGTTGGCATGTCTAAATGAACTCTAACAAGTTAATACTTACACAGTACTTTAGAGTTTCTGTAGTACTTTTATATACTTAATTCACAATAGCTTCTTCATAGGCCTGGCAATCTTTTACAGAGCAAAAAGATTCAAAGAGGCTAAATGTCTTCCAAAGTGACACATTTTTAGAAACTCAAGATCCTGGGCCTGCAACTAATCTAAATCATTTTCCAGTAAATTATGCTGATTGTCACTTTCTGGCAATCATAAAAATTATGCTGAGCTATTTTCACATACTAAATCTTTTATAAGAGATGTGCCAGACAATCAGATATTTATCATATCTTCATAATATATCTCCCTTTTCTTTCCGTGTCTTAGCACTTACATTATACACAAAGTTTTAGAAATCAGTATGTCATTAAATTTATACATAAATATTTCAGTAGACATTGTTGTAACTACTTTAATAGTGACTAATCCCTTAATTGTTACAATTGTCTTTTTTATACAAGCTATGTAATGAGTCACATTTTATACAAACTATGTAGTAAGTCATGTTTACTTTATGAAAATGAAAACACCCTTAAAAAGTCATTCTAGTGGTTTTTGAATGCATATTGAAAAATAATTGAGTTCTTTTTAAACAGAAATGAACACATATTCTAAACATTATCCAGTTTCCAAGGATTTCTCTCTTTCACCCCAGCCTATTTTATTATTTTTAAACTACAAAGTTATTTCTAGCCTCTTCTGTGAATCAACAGGAAATAATTAATCAATAATGTTTTTTAGTCCCAGAGAAATTCTTATAATTAAATGATTAGTTACTAATTGTATTTAAAATAGCAAATATTTGGGGCATAATTTAAACACTTAGCTGAATAATTTGATAAATGTTTGAACCATCCAATCACCTTTTCAATCATTCATCTACTGTACAAATATGGTCATTGAAAAGTACTAAAATTGTAAGAAATAAAATAAAGAAATTTTAAATTACCATATGTTTTATAAGCCAGTAAATATATATTATTTGCTTGAAGGTTTTGAGGCTGTATTGACCTGTAAGTGTTGAAAAGCAATACTCTCTTAGAAGGATATAAATGAGATATATACATCTCATGTTCCTCCAGGGAAATTCCTTCAGATCAGAATGAGTGGTGTTAGATGTCCACAAATGCACCCTTTAACCTGGAAATAAAAGAGAAAAGAAACGCAAGGGATTTCTCCCCTCAAGGAAGCACAGTAAGTCATTGGCCAAGATTTATTATATGGTTCATCTATTACATGTCACCTCATGATAAAATGCAAGGTCAGTATGGGACAGATGGAAGAGTTAGATGGTTCAGCAAGAGTCTAAAAGTCATGCCTGTTGATGGCAATTGGACTCCCCCTTCCAATATATTCAGAGTTATTATCTTAAAGATGTCAAAGGACAAAACATCAAATGTTGAGGGAACAGAAGTAAATTGAGTTTTCGAAGATGGAATTGCCACAGTTTGGCCATAGTAGTTGATGGAAGAGTGTTGTTGGAACAATCAAGGGAGAAATAGCAGGGAAGCCTTTTAAATACTAATTTGACAAAGCTTATAACACACACCATGTGAGCTGGCATAATAATCACACAGGATGCTCACTATATTTCAGCATTCTTCTGGGGAAATTTCTAAGTTAAAGTGATTCCAATTATCACTCTGGTCTTGATTAGGAATTTCCACTGAGTACCATTAACATTTACAAATACTTAATTTTGTGTTGCTTCTAAATATTGAATGAGGGCATCATTTCTGTGGTCTAATTACCCATCCCATCTCTGAATTGTGGACATGATGATTTTATCGGTGTTATGTGGTGAATACTTAGTATGCTTTTATTTTCTCCCTATGACCATTTATTCATTTGAGATTTAAAATCTAAAATGGACACTTTTCAAATGTTTTATGATGGCCAGCTATTGCAAGTATTAGAGTTGCTTGAAAAGAAACAGAACCCAATATTAATTTCTATATAATTTGCTTTTCTTAAAAAAAAACGGGTTATTGTAAGTCTCACTTTTAGGCATCAACCCTAGAGGACAGTTTGAAATTAATTGAGGTTGAATTTGTAGGGATGGCACTCTGAAGTGAAAGCGACCTCTGGACAGGCTTATTAAGACATGGGAAAAAATCAAGTTGTAAGGCTGGGTACATCATATATGAAAGCCTGCATTGAGTTATTTTTTAATTACAGTTTTAGGTTAGCATACAAAGTAATGGGTTAATCAGAAAGGGTGACAAAAATACATAATCACCCCTCTGGCATCTGCGATATTTTTTCTCATTTGTCATTATCTGGGCTTATTCTTATCCTTGGTAGGTGTGATCCCACCCTTTGCTTGAAAGAACACTCTGCCACAAGAGGAGAGATAGAAGCAACTTAGAAGCTTAGGAGGATTGATTACAGAACAGAAATGGACTGAGAACCAATAATAAATAAATAAATAAAGTCTCCCTCTCCACTAAGCCTTATACAGAAAACAATAGGCAGCAAGGATGTTTTCATTAAAAAATAACAAGGCCCTGCTCACCAGGGGATAGATTGGGGCACATGGAAACAAATTCCCGAATCATTGCTCAAATAGGTCAGCTAGAATTAATGCAAAGGGCGAAGGTTCAGTGTGAACTCTTCATTTCTTCTTAGCCTGCTTCCACAGGCCCTCTTCTGTCCAGGATGTAAGCAGTGTGGAGAAGACCTCTGTGGTGGACTGGACATCTGGCCATGTTCTGTGTACACTAGAATGAAAGAGGGCCATGTCCTGTAGAGTCAAATTGGAGCTTGGACAATTGCCTAGACTGCAGCACTAAAAGACTGCTATTTGAATCAAAAGTTACCCATGTACTACTGTGGTCTTGTGTGGTCACCTTGAATGCCCAGCAGAGTCATTAGTGTAGCTGGGTGGCCAAAGTAATGGTCACCATCACAATGGAGCTATTTGTCTTTTGCACAAGTTCTGACACAGCATGAGTAGCTTTTTGTTCATACATAAATCTTCAGTTTTTTTTAAAATTACAAAGTACCTTTATACTGAGTTTGATAGGCAATAATCCATGCCAGACTGTAGTTCTTCATGTTCATCCCCAGGACCTGTCTGTAGGTACAACTGTCTCCCAGCAGGTCTTCCCACTTTCTCTTCTATATCAAAACTAAGGATCATGCTCCAGTGAAAAGATCATTTTCATTTATGACTAACTGGGGTGGTGGTTTTGGCTATACTCCTATCTTTTGCTGTTAAGAGCAGAATATTTCCTATTGGATTGGGAACTCTTGGGTGTACAACCATTTATTTCTGCTTTTATATGAAAGTGACCAAATCATTTCTGGGACTGAGAGATAAGTGGAAATGTGGTATTTCCTGCCCCAAACCATTAAGAACCCCAATAAACAATAGCATAGGCCATTTAACTAAGCATAGCACTCTAAAGTCCAGGACCCTTCTGGTTGGACAGCAGGGTCCATGCTGCTATCTCAGAGTTTCACTGAGCTGCCTTGTGCAAGTAGGGCTCTCAGAGTGCATAAGTTCCCTTACATTCACCTTCAAAAAACTTCTACTGTTATTAGCTGCTGTGGCAGAAGCCCTCAGAAATGCTCTGAAATGTCCATAGGATGCTCCTCTGGGCTTCTGTGTCTATAGTGATTTCACAAGTCACAGGAGACTAAGAAGTGAGGAAACCTTAAGTATCAGAAAAAATGAAATTCAGTATTGATACTTGTCAATCAGCTATAAGATCTATAGTAATTTATCTCTAAGCCCTGGGATAAGGAGGTGGTAGCAACACTTGATTGAAAGGTCTCTGGAATATATACTAACTCGGTGAGACTAGACAAAAGTGAAATGATTGTATTTTCTTTTCTCACAGAAGATATCTCTGATTTAATTGGTGTAATTTTTTAAAGGGTAGCAATAGTGGTAATGAGAAGATGTTTTGTGCTAGGTGCTGCTTAAATGCTTCACACTCCCACTGGGCTAATTTAGTGTATATTTAGCTCATCTAATATTTATAATTACTATATGAAGTAGGTGCTAATACCTTTAGGCATGAAGGAATTACAGACCTCAAAGCTTAGGAAACTGTCATTTTCCAAGATGTAGCCAAATGCTCAACTCTAAGAAAGATTCCCATATTCCACGTATCCAGCACTTAAGTGCCTGGGCAGGGCCAGAGGAGGAAAGACTCTTCTGTGTTGCTATGGGTCTTGTCTGGTTTCCTGAAGAGTATAAACTAGATTCTATTTACAGTTGTAAGAAATGCAAGTACTTTAAACAAAGTGAGATAGTATAACAAATCCCCTGGTTAATGGGCTGCTACATTCACACTTGGACCAATCTGTTAGACTTTCTACTAAACAATTGGAAACACGAGAACTTACTTCTGATCTTCAGCTAAGCTCTTCTCATCAATGAGTTTTAAATAGTAGCATTAGAGAAAAGTCAGAAAGAAATCACAGAGGCATCTAAAGGATTCTTTTAAATTAAGCCCTCAGGCAAAAATCTAGCATACTTTACATCCCTCCTAATTTCTCACTGTGTATTATATGCTAATAATTAATTTTCAGATATATACAAACTGCATTCTTCCAAAATACAGAAAGTATTCTGACCAGGATAAACGGCAAACAGGAACTTGTACTACTTGTATGGCTGTGGAATAATCATGAATGCCCATGTGGCCAGTAGTATCCTTAAAATCCTATCCATTGGACAAATACACACATACAGAAAATATAATGCTTAGATTTTTATGGCTATTCCAATTTTAACCTGGACTTCGGTAAGTGAAGCACATTTAAATTAATGTGTAAACAAAACCATAGGGATTGTTTTAGTGAACAAAGCTGAGACAACCACCCAAAGCATGTCTTCAGAACCCTGTTGTGTCTTAGCACTGTGGAGGCATTCACTGTCTGCATTCTGCTCCATCTTCATAATTCAATGTGTCCAATTCTACATCCATTCCACAAAACTAGCTTCTTTATTGTACCCCTGGGATAAAACTTCACAATAAGAAATAGCTAAATGCAGCTCTCCATTTCCTTCTGCTAGCCTTGTATTTGTTGAAATAGATAACATGCCTCTTGACTCCCCAAAGGGAAGAAGTTTGTATCACCAAGCACATGCAAATTGAAACAAAGGATTCCACATTTACAAACAAGATCATTTATCTATGTCATCAAATCACTGTGATAATCTAAAGAAACTGGCTCTTCAGAATATCAGAGAAGGTATTTCCTACGGGTGACAACTGGAATCAACTTTTCCTTGAACCAAAGACAGTTACAACCAAGAGAATCCCTGCCCCCCAACCCTTTTTATGACCCTAGCCTTGCCCCTTCTGGTGAACAGATATTGCAAATTGTCTACCAGTTTTGTGAGATGTAGTTCAATTCACTACTCTTAACTTCAACCAATTGCTCACCATGCATGCTTTCACATTCACTTATTCAGCAATTGAGATTCCACTAAGCCCAAGGCCACGGGGTTAAATCCTACTGTTGTGGGATGTTCTGTATGACAAATATGTTAATAAATAAAGCACTGATTGGCCGGTAGCCAGACAGGAAGTATAGGCGGGACTAACAGAGAGGAGAATTGAGGGAACAGGAAGGTGGAGCAAGAGACACAGCCAGCCACTGCCAGGACAAGCAACATGTAAAGATGCCGGTAAGCCACGAGCCACGTGGCAAGGTATAGATTTATAAAAATGAGTTAGTTTAAGATATAAGAAGAGTTAGCAAGAAGCCTGCCACAGCCATACAGTTTATAAGTAATATAAGCATCTGAGTGATTATTTTATACATGGGTTGTGGAACTGAGGGTCTTGGTAGGACCTGGAGAGAAGCTCTCCAGCAACACCTACCATAGCAGAGAATTCTCCATATTGATTATTGGTAGCATTCTTAACCGCTGCTGATTTCCTAACAAAATCCATTTGAAAGTAAAAAACTTGCATTTTAATTACTTGTTTTGACACTGTGATGAAGACATACCTCCTGTTTCTTGTTTCTGCTTCAAATTACATATTTCCAGAAGACAATGGGGCATTGATTTTTAACCACAAGTAAACAAGGCATCTGGACTTTGTCTTTAATGAGATAAAATTTAGTCTGTGCTTTCTCAGTAGGATGGGTTTGCTATTTAATTGGTAGCAAAAAACTTCAGTAACATGTCCTTTGTCTGCCAGCACTAAATTCTGTGTGGGAACAGAGTTCCTGTAGAAAGCCTTCAGAAAGAAACACTGTCTTAGAACTAATTAGATAAAAATCACAGGAAAAATGTTATTTATGACTTGAGAGGAAATTTGAAAATATTATTGTACTCCATGATTTCCTTGAGTAGCAGAAAAAAGTGCAGACGTTGTGTTCCCTATCTCTGCAGCGAAATCTTTCAAAATAAGGCCAGTTTACTTTAAGCAGTCTATTTATATCAGAGACATTTTATGAGATCTTAGGCAAAATTGGGATAACAAATATAAACAGAAGTATATTGCCTACAATGTTTATGTCACTAAAATAAAAATGCAGTCATTATAAAATAAGACAAAAAATACAACACTGGAAATATCATGTCCAAAGCAGCATTTTAAAAATGCTATCACAGACATGATTAAGTATCAATTACTTTAATTTGAGCAGGACCTTCCCTAGGGACCACCTGGGAAATCTTTTCAATGCAACCACCAAAAAAGCATGATGGTACTTTCAAGCAGGAATCTTTTCTAGCTAATGAGGAGGCGGCAGAGGGATCCATTTTCTCTACTGTCTTCTTTTCCTTTTCCTTTTTTTTTTTTTTAATAAATTAAGTCACTTTCCCTCCTGGTTGGAACCCTTCAAAAACTTCCCACTGCATTAAGATTAACGTCACCTCCTCCTTGTCATCTGCAGCCCTTTCCCAGGTTCTCATCTTCATCTAATAATAGGTATCTCTTCTAGTTATTCTGTTCACCTCCCAGTCCCTGCAATGGATTTGGCCTTTCTTGTGTCTGTCTATTACCACTAAGTTATCCTTCCTTCCTCTTACTAACTAGTCAGCATGGTTTGTGTGGCCAAAAGATATTTCCTTACGTAAGCATGCCCCGATCACCAAATTCAGAGTATTTTTCTGTAATTGATCTTTAACTCAAGTAGATTTTTTTCTCACTCATCTTTCTTTTAGAACTCTGCTCTTTTCCTTAGAACTAATTGCATATAGGAATAGGATCTTTTTATCTGTCAATCAATTTAGTCTTGTTCACTAGACTATATGTTTCACAGTTATAGGTTACTGTACCTCCATTGTTAAACCAAGAGAGCACAGTCCTGCTCTTTTTTGAAGTACCAGTTAATGTTTCAGTCATTGCACTTGACTCCTAGCATAGCTATATGCAAAGGTAGTCAGTATTTGTGTAGATATGTAAAAGTTATGTAGACATGTACATATGTATACCTTAGACTATGGTGGACAAAAGGTCTTGTGTACATGTTTGGGGTTGCTTTCAATGAGTTAACCAAACCCCCTTCTAGAATGCATAAAGACTTTACTTGCTCAAAACTAACCAAAGATGGAAGAGGTGATATCATGCCTTTCCTGGGAGTAGGTTACATTCTATGAAACTTTAACTTTGCAGACTCCTCTTGTTAGCTTTGAAGGCATAAAAGACCATATTATTTGAGTGGGAGATGACATGGCACTACTGGCAGCTTGTGGGACTGAGGACAGATCTTGCCAATAGCTTGAAGTGTGGCACACACCTGTAATATTAGCTCTTTGGAGATGGAGCCAGAAGGTCCATGAGTTTGTGACCAGTCTGATGGAAACATAACAAAACAATAAAGGTGGTTCTTAGACCAACAGCCAGAAGGAGTTGAATTTCACCAAGAACATGATGTGGTCTAGAAATGGATCGCCAGGCAGAGCCTCTGGACCAAAAGCACCCCTAGCCAATACCTGGGGTAGCCTGCTGAGATCCTGATTAGGGAGACAAGTGAGCCCTGCCTGGGCTGCAGCTGCACACAACCAGAGAGAGCACAAATGGCTGTTGCTCTCGGTTGCTAATTCTGTGGTAACTGTTGTACAGCAGTGGGAAATCAACACAACTGCCAAACTGAATCTCATCCAGCGCCAAGTTGTCAGGAAATGCCGTCTTTCTTCACAGTCTAATTTTATTTTCTGTTATTTTAAAAACCAAGTTTTTGGACGGTAAGTTCTTTTCATTTTTTTTTTATTTTTTAAGAGGTATTTTCCCACTGAAATAAATACATTTTACTTCATGCTGGGTGTGGCTGCACATGCCTTTAACCCCATCATTCAGGGAGTCAGAGGCAGAAAGGGAAAAATAATAAACACATTTTGCTTTGAGATACAATTAATATAAAATGTATTTTTTCAATACAATTTTAATTTTATGAGTTCAGGGTGTTGGTGACAGGGTGGCTACTGTGTGCACTACAGGGTACCTTACCTAAGGTGAACTTCGATGGGAGTTGCAAGTATTAAGCCAAATGGGTAGTTTAATGATATAATACAGACTGATGACATGTAGAAACATGTATATGTATATGATGTATTATTTGCATCTGTATATGTACATAGTCATGGCCTTTTCATAATATTATTATTCTAGTGCCAAGTCCAGACAGGTTGAGACTGAGCCCTTGAAGGTGAGTGGAGCAGAACAAAATGGGCCAAGGGCCTGAGCAATTATAGCTAGACAGACTAAAGCAAAGATGTATGATATATCCCCTCTCTCAAGAAGACATTAAAATGTTTTATTGTTCTACTACATATTGATCAGATGCACAGTTGGCAATCAACAAATGCTGACCATTAGTTAAGCCTGCAGGTATACTGGGTATGGTTGAGTATGTTAAGGGTACTTTATGAAAGAGGTATGATATTTAAAGGTATGGCCTGTGGTTATTGGTCGGGAGAATGGAGAAATGGCCATTCTCTATGTCTGTGAAAGTGCATGCCTAGGTTGCACAGCAATATCCTAGCTGTTGTTTCTAAAGAGGTATCATTTACAATTTTATTCGTTTTGTGAACTGCAATGATCCACTAATCCTATCTTCATCTATTTCCACTGATACTCTCTTCAATTTTTAAAAGACTGTTTTCTAATTGATTATATTAAGCAACCTAAAGATATCATCTTGCTTCCTTTCACTAGCTTGGATCTTTAAATGGCTATTGCCCTGTGTATAACATCCATTAGATTCGCATTTTCAGGTTTTGTAGTCTGCCTGCACTTGATGTCCTGGCAAGCTAGAAACTATGATTTCAAAGAGAATGCTCTGGACATGGACTAAAAAGCCCTGTGTTTAAATCTGGGCTCTGTGATCAAGCATGCATCTCTCTGGGACTTGTTTTATATAGTTGGCACAATGATTCTTCATTTGCTTATTTCTCAAAGCACTGCTCAGGCTTGAGAAGAATTAAAGGACAGGGTAATGATTCTTCCTGTTGCTGATCACACAAACTGGGGGACAAAATGAACAACAGTCCAGAAGGCCTTAGACTAAAATAACACCCAAGTGCCCCAGGGTGCTGATTGAGGACACACACACACACACACACACACACACACACACACACACACACAATTCACAGGCTATCCAAACACTCCATCACTTTGCAAATGTGCAGGGGCAAAGTATATCTGGCTTCTATGTCTTGATTGGATTCTGTACTTCTCTCCTCTATATGTTAGTTCCCGCCACTCCTTGAGATTAATAACCCCATTTAGCTAAACCTTCGAAAACTGTTGAAAATCCTAGTTCGCTGATAGTAATTTTTTAAGAATCCTCTTAATAGATTGCTCTATTTCTTTCTAAGTAGACAAAACTACCTAAGATAACTTTAAAAATTTTGGCCTGAGATGCTAAAGGTGATCTGAGTTTTTAATGATTTGTTCTGTCATGTATCAGATACAAATTTTTGAAACCATACTGTAAGGTATTTAGGGTATGTTTCAGACTTGATGAGCGTGAATTACTTCCGCATTCCAGGGGACTTCAAGAACATATCAATCCCAGGGAGAGAGAGAATGAGGCATGCTCAATAATTACTAAGTGGAATAAGACAGTGTGTGTGGTATATACTAAAAATCATGAAAAAGTGTAAAAGATCTGGTGTCAGTGAAATGGCTCAGCAGGAACTGCTTGGCATGCAACCCCAGTTTGGTCTCCAGAACCCACATAAAGATAGAAGGAGAAAAGCAGCTCCACAAAGGTGTCTTCTGACATCCACATGCATGCATAGCAGGAAGACCCATCATGTGCACATGCCCAATAATAATAAATTAAATAAAATATTTAGAAATACGGTATATGATTGGGAGGATGTGGAAGGAATGTGTGAATAAGGCTTTGAAATAAGTTTGTGATGCTAATAGTATTTTCAACAGCAGAGACTTTGGGGGCGGGTTCTGCAAGAAGAAGAACATTTGAGGAAGAAGGCTCTACAAAAATATTTCAGTAGGGCAATTTTGAGTGTGCTTTTTTATAAGTCAGGGCAGTGGGAACCCAGCTGAGCTTCAGAGTCTAGACTCACACTTTGGAATCAGTTCAGTGTGGAGGTGAACAGGAGTCACATAATTTGACCTATGTCAGGGAGCTGCTGAAAGTTTTTGGGCAGGCAAGTCAATAGTACTCGATAAGTATTTGCTAATTTTTATTTTACTTCTACTACATTTCAAAAGTTTGCTCCCCTTTGGGAGACAGTGTAGATATTTTGACCATAATTCTTTATTATGGAAAGAAAATAGATAATTTCTGCATTGCAATTCAGGTGTAGCCCAGCCACTACTTCTATGGATCACCTCTTCTCAGTCTGCGGTGCATCACGTTCTAAATTTTCAGTGCTGTCTTCTGGGGTTCTTTTTAATCTCTTGTTTCAAGACCTTTGCTTTAGCTCCAACTATCAAATTCACAGGAAACCCTACTTCCTTGACAATAATTTGTAAAGAGACCCTTAAGAGATTGCTCCAATTCTTTCTCAATTGGCCAACTAATCTAAAATAAGTTTAAAGCATTTGTTCTGTGATCATAAAGACACTGTGTCTTTTTAGTGATTTGCTCTTTTATGTGGTTGATACCAGCTCTTTAAAATACATTGTATGGCACTTAAAATATATTTTAGACTTGATGAGTATAAATTACTTATATGTTCCAGAGGATGTGAAGAAAGAGCATCACAATCTTAAATTTAAGAAAAGAAACACAGGTATGTTATGTTTTTTTGAATCATCTTTTAAAGATCTTTCTAGTAGAGAAATCAATGGGAGAATATTTCCAAAGAGGCCAGCGTGACTCACAGATGGATCGCTTTCCAGCAATAGAAAACTACCTTGGGGGAAGGAAACTACTTAGCCTCCTGTGTGGCAAGTACATTAGACAGCTATAACACAATAATTAAATTGATGAAGAGTGGATGAACTCTGAAGGACTGTGGGGAGGGGGAAGCAAAGGGCATATAAACATTCTCTCCATTTTTCTTTAAGAATTACTTTTATACCCTCAGTGAGAAAATAGACATTAATAATGCAACTATATACATTTCTTAAGTAATTTACAATGTCTGCTCATCTTTAGAGCATCTTCTGGAGGGAGTCTGGCCATACCTTATATGCTACTTAGATCTAACAAAAGCAAGTAAAAACTTTGGGAGATAACTTTGAAAAGTATATAAGACTTAAAAATACCACTTGTGTTATTAGGCTCTGGCATTGATGAGAATGAGTTGAAATCAAGTGCCCACCTGGTTGCACATTTTTTTTCATTTATAAATGTACTACATGGAAATAATATCAGAATCTATGATAACCTCACCTCTTCTCAAAACCATAATAAAGTGAGGAAAATGGTACCGTAAAATCATAATAATTTAATGTGACAGCACAGTCCCTCCAGGTTCTAAGTGAAACTCAAAGGACTGCAGTGGTTCTTGGCAGATATTATTTAACCATGTGATGATGGGTCTTGTAAGTTTTCTGGGATGCTGCTTTTCTCAGTTACTAAATGAGCATCGACAGGCATTATTGGCCTTGATGATCTCATAGGGTGTCATCAGTTCTGGGCAGAGTTACTCTTTTCTCTCAACCCAGTGTCCCTCAGTGGATTCAATGACAGGTTATCATCAGGTGATTCATCAAAATCATGATCGCTTCACCACGAGATTTCACCAGGTTCCAAGCTTCTGATGTTTTTGCTCACTACCGTTACTATCATCTTTTAATATTTGATTGAAATAGAAATTTCTTTACGGTTATACTGAGCTATATTTATTCAGAGCAAACTATAAATCATGGCAAAATGGAAATGACTATCAAAGGCTAACCTTAGAAGGTTACCAAAACCATACAAAATGGTCACAAAACTATTATTGGTTCTTTTTCTTTCCAGAGGCCTTGGGACCCAATACTGAGTTTCTTTGTTAAAACAAAGAAAAGCAAACATTAGGAAGTTTCATCCACACTAGCAAAGAGAGGAGACTACTGCCTTCATTTAAAGGACTGAGAAAGCAGAAACAGCCCACCTTCCTGCTAAGTCAAGTTGTGATTCCATTGTTTTGAAAACCCCAATAACTGGCATTTTAAATACATTTCCATTACAAAAAAGTAATGTCTTCTTTACTTTTTTTTTTTTGTTTTGTTTTGTTTTTTTGTGGTCAGCCCCCATCGGTATAGGATACTACAAGTGCCTCATGTTAGTTTGGGGAGACATGACACCTCCTGTTGTCAATGTGCCCATTGTATACCATGAGCTTATTGGAGAGATGCTGTGAATCACAGCTACTGTGGCAGGGTTGTCACAGTCCATGGCATCAGCTGAAAAGTTACTGTTTGACTCCCTGAATCTCATTTCTCTCTAATGAAACCTAACAACTGCAGTGTAGATGTGGCTTATTATGAGGTGCAACTAGGGCAGATATGAACCATGAAGCCCAAATTTAACAGAATGTGGAAGAAAAGGTTATGTAACAAAAATAGGCCATAACCCTTGATTTTTTTTTCTCTCAGTTCCTTAGGTCACCCCACTTCATAAACATTTAATTTTCACTAGTTCTCCATTTAAATTTCTGAGAATAATTTGTAGCTTAAACAACTCAAATACCAAGAATAAAAGTCAAATTAAAATAGTAAGGTTTGTAAACAATAGACTAAAAATCTAGAAATTTCAAAAGCTGGGTAATTTCAAACTATACTTTTAACAAATTTATTATTTTAAAAGATGCCCATCTAAAAGTGTAAGTATTTGCTCTTTAAGAATTAAATCTTAATTTAATTGTTACAATTGAAAAAATTACCATACATATACCAAATGGGCAAAACAGAGGATTTGTGAAGGAGGTATAGAGTTATATAATTTGTTGAATATATTTCAATGGCCATATCTTGTTCCTAAAACCCCAAATTCCAGTGAGACAGAAAAGTTACAAATGGATTAGAACAAAAAGAAGGGGAGAGCAGTCTAGACAGTAACGGTAAAAGTTGTAAAATCATGGAAATAAGGCTATGAATTACTGAAGGTTTTCATAAAGTAAGCTTTTAGATAACAAAACTTTTCCTAGAACTTCACATTCAAGACAGCAAAAATGAACTATATGAAGAGAATATTTGTATTTGTGACAAATAAGAGCACTAAAATTTTACCTTCCACACTCATCCTTTTTGAAGAAGACACTAAAGGGCTCTACCAACATTGCAAAATAAAACATAAAATGGGACCTGTGGTGTTCCAAAAGGCAGGCAGCTAAGCAAAAATGCAACAAGTTTGTGGGCAACTAACAACGCTGGAGCTAGAACTTAAGGCTGAGGGCTTGAAAGGGATTGCCCACAAAGAAAACTGGAGTGGCTGGCTGATGCCTTTGGCCATTCCCCAGATTCCAGACTACAGGAGTAGCACTTGGAGCGGAAGAGAGTGGACACAAGTGCAGAGGGTCAAACCATTAACTTAAATAAACATAAAAATGGTACCATTAGTTCATCTGATGAGATAACCCATCTGTGAATAATGTTTAGTAACTAGACACCTGTAAATAATCCTGACTTAACTACAACGTGTTAGGTTTTATTAAAGAGCAGGGAGAGAAGTTGTGGAAAGGAAAGGGGTTAAAACAAAGCCAAACTGCAATGGTTGAAGGTTAATCATAGATGACTGAAAACATTAATAATAACAAGGAGATACCTTACTGTGGTGGTATTGTGTTCCAAAAAATTGTGTATGCTAATAAACTTATCTGGGGTCAGAGAACAGGACAGCCACAATATTAAACATAGAGGTTAGGCAGTGGTAGCATACGCCTTTAATCCTAGTATTCCCGAGACAGAAATCCCTCTGGATCTCTGTGAGTTCAAGGCCACATTGGAAACGGCCAGGCACGGTGATACACACCTTTAATCCCAGAAAGCCACACCTTTAATCCCAGGGAGTGGTGGTAGAAAGCAGAAAGGTATATAAAGCGTGAGGACCAGAAACTAGAGGCATTTGCCCTGGAGAGGCCTTTGGCCTGGAGAAGCCTTTGGCCTGGAGAAGCATTTGGCCTGGTTAAGCATTCAGGCTTCTAGCAGCAGTTCAGCTGAGACCCATTCTGGATGAGGGCTCGGGGCATCCAGTCTGAGGAAACAAGACCAGCTGAGGATTCAGCGAGGTGAGATAGCTGTGGCTTATTCTGTCTCTCTGACCTTCCAGTGTTCACCCCAATAACTGGCCTCGGGTTTGATTTTATTAATAAGACCTTTTAAGACTCATGCTACACCTTACTTAGAAATTCATAGGTAAAATCAAAGGGAATAACTAAGAGTTAAAAAGGTTTGATTCAGGAGTTAAACCATAGTAACTAAGGAAACTGTTTGACCTTGAAAACTGTCACATTTTGCTGTTATGGTCAAATTGCATTATGCATTTAATTAATCTGTAAGTGAAAGACAATGTACCTACTTGTTAATTTATTATTAAATGTATTTATGACAAATTTGTAAATGATATCTATAAATACTTCATAGTAAATAAATAATACTGAATATAAAATCCAACAGAATTATTTCGTTGTCATAGACTGCTCCTATTCATCAAATTCATTATGTGTTTTAATGAAGTACAAGTATTTGTGGAACATCATAGAATAAAATGCTTCTGGACTACTGAAGGAAATCCTAAAATTTTGTTTATGAGACATCAAGCACTCTCACCTGTAGCCTCCCTTTTTGATTCTGCATCACGTGTATGCTTTCAGTCTGCTTTAATTATTGCTCTTGCTTCTGGGGCCAGACACTCTAACTGAAGATATTAAAAGACAGGATGAACTACAGAAACCTTTGAAATTGCCAATCTCCTTCATGCAAGCTTTCTATCGAGATTTTGACTCTCTGTGTGAAAAGGTTCTCGTTACCAAAAAGCAGCAGAGATAATGTTTAAAATATTCTAATTGAACACTGAGTGGTTTTGTAAGGGAAAAAAAACTGGGTTTGGCTATTTAACATCACGAAAATATTAATGCTCAGTGCACTGGTGTATTTCCAATACAAAATATCATGCAGATGTGTTCCTGAGATTGCATTATGTATGAGAGAGCAGAGAATATATGCAGGTACCCATTCAAAGGGGATAAAAAGAGGAAAGAACACTGGAAAAAACACTCACTGTTTGTCAACTATAAGGAGAGAGCAATCCTCTTCTCTGGCACTCTAGAAGGTCTCTCTCCATAGTGGAGTCTCTCTGGAGCTAAGAGGGCTGAGGAGAGCTTTTTGCACTTTGAGCCTCTAACTTTGAGACTCACACTCACAGCATTTAGAGATATGGGCACAGGCTCATAACTGATGCCAGAGGTATTTGTTAGGACTCTAGTCCTGGAAGACACAGGGGAGGTAGGTAGCATGGTAAATGAGTACTTTTCGAACAACTCAATTGCATCCTAGCTTATCAGGGACCCTTATTTCAACCCACTATTAATACTTTATTTTTATGACGTTCTGCTTGGCCAGAACTTTCCTATCTGCCAAATTAGTTGAACCTCAGACACTAATTAGGAGGTTAACAGACCTTACTACTGTCATTCCAGGGCCAGACTCATGAATATTGTCATCTCTGTCTCTGTTAAGCTTTTGACAAACAGGGCTAAATAAGAATCCTCTCACTCCCCACTCAGTTCATGTCCTAGTATAAACAAAGACTCCTAAACTGCTGAATGTACTTAATACATTCTGTCCTGAAACTCATGGCAATTCTCCTGCCTCACCTTCCTTAGTAGTAGGATTATGGGTATGAGCCATTACTCCTGGCATCAATGTATTAATTTTTAATTCAAAAGCAAATGCAACTTTTTCTGCAAAACGTAACAAGATTTGTAATTTTATTTTCCAAATGGGTGTTGCTATGGCTCTGATGAATGAAATACATATTTTGTAAAAGCTTACAATTACATACACAATAGTTTTTCTTTTTGCATATTCTCAAATCAAGGAAAATTAAAAGACAAACTACTTAGGTCAGTGAAAGTGAGCACAGTCATCTGATGTTGAAGAGAGATTCTAGATGGAGGAATCTTAGTGATGTGACACCATGGTCTTGTAAAGCTGTCCTTGACTAGTCAAACATAATGAGCCATGCCTACCCATTACTCACTATTCTCTACCACAGGCTATTTAGCTCTTCGTGGTAGCCAATAATACTCCCACATACCCCATTTATACCTTGGCTTCTTTGAGATTCTGGCTTCCTCATCCCTCTCTTACCACTGAAGGCTGTGGTTTTGTTTCCTGCCTGCATCTAAATTTGGTCTGGTAAAAGAAAGCCTTACAGCTAGGATGACAACTAGAACATGTTCTGGACCCATCTCTAAGCTCTTTCGAGGCTCTACTCTCTTAAAGCACCAGATCCTCCTTGTATGTGGCAGAATAATAATAACAATAGAAATGCATGGAACTCTTGATTCACTGTTCGTATAGTATCTTATGTATTGTATAGTCTTTTAGCTATACTCCAATCTGTTAGGTGGAGATTACTGCCTCTCCTTGGCAGATACCATGACTTTTTCTTTACATCAGTGGTCTTCAGCCTTCCTAATACTGAGACCCTTTAATACAGTTCCGCATGTTGTTGTGACCCCCAACTGTAAAATTATTTCATTGCTACTTCATAATTGTAATGTTGCTACTGTTATAAATCATAAATATCTGATATGCAATCCCTGTAGAAGGGTCATTTGATCCTTAAAAAGGTTGTGATCCACAGGTTGAGAACCACTGCTCTAGGGTATTTAGTCTCTCTTCTCTAGGCTGATGTGCCCTGGCTTCACTGAGCCACACTGTCTCTACCATTCCAATTGTATGACCCTTCCTATTAGGATACTGAATAAAAAAGAGAAAGAGAGAGAGAGAGAGAGAGAGAGAGAGAGAGAGAGAGAGAGAGAGAGAGAGAGAGAGAGAGAGAGAAGACCAACAGATTCCATCCAAGGACTACCTGTGTCTCTCTTTCTTGTGCATTCATTATAGCATCCTTTAGAGCTCAGCGGATGCTTCAGCATTAACTCAAATCTTCTTCTTTTTTTAAGCTCAGAGGGAGGAGGGGACAGAAGAGCAATGACTACAGAGATGGTCACAAAGGAAGTCTGTGATGCTGAATCAGCCTCAGAGCTGATGCACAGGGTGAAAGATGCTGTACCGCCCAGGGTGGAATGAAAGAGCCACTTTGTTAGCGATGGGGGAGAGTGTTAAGGGAAACAATGTTTAGCTAGAAGAAAGTCAAGCCTTAGGCAGAAATCAGGGCAATTATTGAGCAGATCTGGGGCACTGCATTCCCTCTGAACACTAGAGACCATGGCCTTCTGCTTAGAGGCAAATGACAGCACTCAAATAAGTATCTCACCCTGGGTCAGGCCCCATCCCTCCAGCCAGTGTACAAAATCAAAGGGAGTTTGAGACTTTGCCTGGCTTTGCCTCGGGGTTGACAAATGTGCGATCAGCCCCTCCTCATCACCACCTGCTCCCTCTGGACTTTCTAATGGCTCTGAGGGCAGAAGCATAATGCAATTTGTCAGAAAAGGGACAAATGTGGCAATAACAATGTCCACCTAAACCAAGTGAAGGCTTGGTTTAATTGTCTCTGCCAGTCCACCTAGCCGGAGTTCAGTGGGAAAAGCTGATGATCCAAAAGAAATTATTTTCTTATCTTTTATTGAAAATTTCAAGGAAAACACAAGCCACATCCCCATGGGGAAAATAGGGAATCACGGGGACAGGGAAGATGGATGTCTTCCAATGTCTTGGCACATCTAACTTTAAGATATTGACGGTACTATCATAACTTTCTGCCCTAAATGTCTTTATTAGAGAAACAAGATTTATGTTTGGGGTCTAGGGGGCAAAAGAAACTTGGGTGTGTGTAAACGGGTCCTCTGTCAGTCACTCAGTCTATTGGATTAGGGACACACAGGGAAAAACTATAAGGAAGTTATCTTGTTTGGGTGACCACAATTCCATTCCTTGAAATTCATGTTTATCCATTCCCTTGAGATTTCTGGTATGTGATATTACTTTTTAAAAAAGTTTCTGGTAGAAGTTGCTGCAGGAAATAGTGATTCTCTAGTTTCCTGGTTTTCAAAAATTAATGTGCACATATGTTTAGCATCAGACTCTGCCGTATCGAACCATAAATCTGTACACTACAGGAAAAGTGCATGTATTTTAAATAATTCATGTGTCACAGTATGGACTTGGATTACACTGGAGAAAATTAGGCATGCTAGGAATTCACAATTAAATTGTATCACTATCTTTTCTCTTTATTTGTATAATCTGCAGAGTTGGCTAGGCAGTATCTGAGAGAACACAGTTGTTTATTAACTTGGAGCTTTGTGAGGGTTTTCAACAGGGGATCCTGGGCGAGTCATTATTTTTCCTCCCACTGGTGCCCTCCTGCTTGTGCGCGACTTCTGCCTTCATTACTGTTTCCTGGGAACTGCTCCAGGAGTCTCCTTTTCGGCCTCCCCTGGCTTCTTGCCTTTACTCAGTCCCATCCTTTCTCTCCACCATGTTATGGAATGTGGGGTTTTGGTTTGGTTTTGGTTTCTAAAACACAATTCTTATCGTGTCATCACTCCACTTTAAATCTTACTTATTTCTTCAGATGCTAATATTTCACAGATGGCTTCGGGTCTACAGGGTTTCCTCAGCCTCATGTCTCCCCATCAGTCTTCTCTTCCCTGAGACTCTACATTCAGGTTATAACTGTCTAATCAGTAGTAGTTCTTCAAGCATCAGGTATATTGCTGCCTCAAGCCTTTGTTTGTTCAGACAAATTCATCCCCCCCCACCGCCCCACACTTTTTCCCTTCTCAGTCCCCTTTTTGAGCTTACAGCTGCCCCATCATCCTTTCACAGTGGACTTGCCGTTTTTCTGTGCTTTAGAGTATCAGCCCATTGAAGGACTTGACCTTCACTCTGTAGTTGTTTTGCAAGTACTAAGAATTGTGCCTGGCATGTATTAGTGGGCATGTCACAAAGGTTTGTTGGGTAAAATTAATACATTGTGTGTATAGAATTAGAAGGAGTTGCATTTGGTAAGATCTGACAAAAAGTGAGAAGTTAAATGCCCGTCCCTCCAATTTTCTTGATGCCTGAAAAATCTACAATTCATGACTAATTCCATAAATGATTTAATTGCCTTAGCCCATAATATTATTAAAATATAAATACAGTTAATGAGAGCCAGCACAATGTCACTTGCTTCTGACCTCATCTTTGCCAGAGAGAACAGAGAGCATAAGTTTGCAAGAGAAGGTGGGAGAGAGAAGGGAGTTGGCAAAAGGGTGAGGTGTAAGAGGTAGGAAGTGGAAAAATTGAAAAGTGATCAATCACTGTCTGTCATGGTCCCGAGCTCCAGCTCTTACCTCTTCTCTCTATGCCCAGTAAACAGAGCAACTCTAAAACATAAGATTCCCTTGGGATCTTCAGGTAAGCCCCTCTTCCTTCTTTCTTATACTCAATTCCCCAAACTCATATGTGAATGCTCACGCTGTATTCCAGCCTCTGGGTCTTACAGTCACTTTGACATTTGGGAGTTATTACTTGCTTTCGTAATCCCAAGGCATATCTTGGGCAGCCTTCTGGAGTGACCTCTCCTGCTCTGTTTCCAATACCTCTAATAATACGATTGCAACCCAAGCAGGCTTTCTCTGCTTCTCTGCAGACAAGAGCATTGACCTATATTCCCTGCTGTCTCCCCAGCCACCCTGCTGTAGGCCACCCAGCTTCCAGCATATTTCCACAGAGGACCTCTTTCCAGAATTGCCACTCATCAAGGCGATCTGATCTAACATCTAATTATTCTGATTATGCCACAGTTGTACAGAGGTCCTCATTACCTTTGCCTTTTTAAAAGATAATGCAATTCAGAACAATCAACTGAATTCATCTTCCCTTTGCTGGGGATGAAAGCCTAAAGGATTGTGAAGTATTTCTAAGCAGTCACACACTTCATTTGTGTGCCCTTTATAACAATTCACCAAAAAAACGTGTTTTTTCCAGAGAGTTGAAAACCTTTCCACACAGCATATTTGAAGGTCTAGGTAATGTGGTGGTATTGTGTTCCAAAATATTGTGTACCTTAATAAACTTATCTGGGGTCAGAGACGGAACAGCCACAATATTAAATATGAGGATAGGCAGTGGTAGCACACGCCTTTAATCCTAGCTTTCCAGAGACAGAAATCCCTCTGGATCTCTTGAGTTCAAGGCCACATTGGAAATGGCCAGGCACACGCCTTTAATCCCAGGGAGTGGTGGTAGAAAGCAGAAAGGTATATAAGGCGTGAGGACCAGAAACTAGAAGCCTTTGGCCTGGAGAGGCATTCTGGCCTGGTTAGGCATGTGGCTGGTTAAGCATTCAGGCTTCTAGCAGCAGTTCAGCTGAGAGTCATTTGGATATGAGGACATAGAGGCTTCCAGTCTGAGGAAGCAAGACCAGCTGAGAAGTTGGCAAGGTGAGATAGCTGTGGCTTGTTCTATTTCTCTGACCTTCCAGCGTTTACCCCAATACCCGGCTCAGGTTTGATTTTATTAAAAAGAACTTTTAAGATTCATGCTACAAGGTAATACATGGGGAAGCAGACAGCCATCTCAGTCATTAGATTTCCCACTGTGATCCCAAGTACACAGGTATTAAGTGAGCTCCCTGGGTGTCTGGAATACAAGAGGCATAATCTTCAAACTACAAGTCCTTACCATCAAAGAAAAACTGCAACTGAATTTGCACTCAGACTCAAATGTATACTGAAGTTCCTCTGTATTTTTCTTTGAATAGAGGAAGCACATTAGACCAATAGCATCTTCTTTTGATAAGACTAATATAACATCCCAAATAGTACATACACCATGTTCATTTACTACACAGATCAAAGCATTAGTCAAAGGTTAAAAAAAAAAAAACCCAAAAGAACAAAAACAAACAAACAAAACAAAACAAAATAAAACAAAAAATCCCTGAACTTAAGGGTAATTCTTTTATCTGTTCTTTGGAATCTCAAGTTTCCTGTTTGGGTTCCCTCCTCCAACTCCCAGTATAGGCCTGGTGGACAGAGAAAGTTTAACAAAATGGCATAGATCTGATCAAGGAAGTTGGAGGATCACGCTGGCAAAGAAGCTGGGCCAACAGCAGCTTCTATGCTTTACTTCCCTCCTGTGCTTCCTATCAATTTCAGAAGACAGAGGGTGAGCAGGGAACTCAACTAGTATTTCAATGGAGAGTGACTGTGGCGATTTAAATTCTGCTAGGGAATGTGACTTGAATACTTTGGTTTTATCCATATCTATTAGTAGATGATATAGCAAATATGGAATATGAAGAAAATATTTAGCATCTAAGGTATTTAAACCCCAAATGTTCTTTATTTAACATTAATGCACAGCTTATTACTGTGTAGCTATATGGTTATAGACACTTTGGGATGCCAGGTTCCTCTAACCCTTACATTATATCCTAATCAAATGTTTCTGCCAAAGATACAGTTAATTCCCTTCTATATGAGACTATTAATGCCTATAACTTCATCCACATGATGCAAATGGGCAGGCAGAAATGCATAACAAGAGTATTAGGTAATTTATTCAGGTTCAATAAAATGTCTTTGAACTTAAACACATTTTCCAGAAGGTTATACAGTGCAGTGAAGGGAAGAAAATGTTCCAGATAATTATCCTGGAAAGATAAAGAAAAGAATTTTGGAGATTATTGTGACCTTTCTTTTACAAATGAGAAATAAGATAAAGTCCAAATCTTCAGTACAATAATATTTGCTCATCATATTAAATTCATATAACCTTAAGCCTCTCCCTTGATTATAAATCTGTCTGAGCCCCAAGCTATCAGAGGATTTATCCTGTTGATACTTTACCTGAGCTGTCACAGACCCTGTTAACTCTTTCAAAACAGTGCTACAGCCATGATTGTAAAACTAAATTAAGTAATTTTCTAAAATATGAGGATTTCAGAAATTTTATTCGCTGTTAATTTTTGTTTCCATCAAGTCTCCATTTTCCCACACCCTATGTTCCTTATTGACAAAGATTCTTGGGTGAGCCAAACATTAGTCACACCTCAGCATCTTCCGCTGGATCCATTTGTGCACTTCCTCAGGAAACCCAGGCTTAGCAGAGAACCTGCTGAGTCAGTTTAGTCAGACTCCCTCAGTCTCACCACCTGATTATTCTAGATTATCTGTGATATCTGGTTAGATTTCTCTTCCTCCCACATTCTAAGCCATGTCTTCTCATCTGAATCACTCTACAACAAGAATCCTGCTGTTTGTTTAGCCAGAATCTTGTTTATGTCTGGGGGTTCCTCTTAGTAAATTTCCACCCACTAACCATTTATGTTCCAACGATTTATGTTCATTCAGGCAACTTTAACTTAAAAATAAAACTTGTCATATACATGAAATTCATTTCTAAAACAGGTTTGATGGATTTCAACCTCCATGTTGGCTCATGATGAGGAATTAGAAGTGGTATGGGGTAGATTTACTGCTGGAGTTCCAAAAGTGTATGTGATAAAATGTCAGACCTAATGTGACACCATCATTCTGCAGGATACCCTTATATTAAAAGTACTTTCCCAATGTTCTGAAAACGACTTTAAAATTGTTCCCTTTTAACTCTAATTACAATTGGGAGATGCTCATATCTTCCAAGAGCAACCTCAAAACTAATAATATCATATAAAAAGAGATGTAAAATAAAAAGGCATATATCATATAAATATCATATAAAAAGGCATATCAACAATAAAATTGAAAAAAAATAAGTGAGGGAAAGGTACCTTAGGAAAAACATTTATTTGTGAAGTTCATGGGCACATAATGAACAGGAGATATAAAGTGTTATGACAATATAAGAAAGAACCTTTAGGAAGTTATCTAAAGAAACAGAAGAGGGGCCTTGCTGAGCATGTCCACACCAATGCTTCAGTCTCCAGTATAATAAACCAAACCAACCCAATCCAAACCAAAACAACCACTGTATGGTGGTTAATCTTGACTATCAGCTTGCCTTGATTTAGAATAGGCATGGAAACAAACATAGCACTGAGTGTATTTATGAGGGTGTTTCCAGAGAAGTTTCCTAGAAATGTGCAGAGCAGTTCTTAATGTCCTGAATGTGGTGGCATTACTGATGGGCTGAGGTTCTGTGCTGCATAAAAAGGAGAAAGGCAAACAGCACTGGCATCCATCTTTCTCTGCTTCCTGAGGACTGCTGGCACAATGTGACTGGCTGCCACACAAATCTTGCAACCATGCTGTCCCCAGGAGGGATTTTATCCCTTGAAATGTATGCCCTCCCTCTCAAACCCTTCTTTAAGTTGTCTCTTGTCAGCTATTTTTGTTACATCAGCCAGAAAAAAAAATTAATGGACACTATATTCATGTTTAGATCTGGAGACAAAGTTCAGTGTTCGAGCATTCACCTACCATGCATAAACCCCAGGTTTAATCTCTAACATAACAAGAGTAAATAAAATTAAATCTCTTTTCATCAGAGACTAGGGAACAATTATTTGTTCAGGCAATGGACTAAGTATTTAGAAGATTACTGGCTGAATATGGATATTTTTATAATCAAAAGGGACTTGAAAAGGTGATGTGCAGTATAACTGTCCTCAAGAAGTAAGTTTAAGGGAAGTTCATTCCTCAGTTCCCCCTTGAAACATGTTTCTCTCTAAGAATTCAAGTGAGACATCAGGCAGCCTATGTTGAGGCAGTGTTCAGGCATGGGAGAAGTCATGGATATGATAAAAGTTCTCTACTGTCACACACAAGTATTACACTTTTTTGGGGGGGCAGGGAGTAGAAAGGGAGGAATGTGTGAAAGTTAAAAATAGTTACATCTTGATTCAATATAAAATGGGAAGGTTTTGGCAAAGCAGATAATATGGCCTTGTTCATTTGAGAATGCTTTTATCAGGATAGAAAAAAAAA
>CABHPR010124900.1:6378-26920 GCA_902168415.1 Peromyscus melanophrys
CACACACACACACACACACACACACACACACACACACACACACACACTACTTCAGAACACATCCCCGGGAAACGGTGAAATATCCATTAGATGCAAATTCAGATCAAATCTACTAAGATACAAATCAGACACAGAAAGGGGTAGCAGCAGTTCACTGTGAGTCCCTACTTGAAATTCCTGAAATGCTACTACAAAACCTGTCTAACACCTTCTCTTCCTGGTGTTGGAACAAGTAATTGAAAATACATTTTACAAGCTCAGGGCAAGTTGTGGAATGAAGAATGCTACAGCCAACTGAAAAGCTGCCCCCAAACCTACCCCGGAGAGAAAAAAGGATTGAAACATAGCAGACAAGAAGAGAAGGAGAGAACAGAAGGCCAAAGGATTGAGAAGAGGAAAACTCCTTAATTACCTGAAATTCTCTTCCCTTTCTTCGTCTTCATCATCAGTCAGCTGGGTTATCACTTCAGAATCCAGCCAAAACACACTGTCGTCCCCCAAAGAGCTACTCTCACTTTCTGTCTCCATCTCGTCTTGAGATCCTCAAGGCATGGGATGCAGAGCACCAGTGTTCAGGTGGGTTAGCTCTACTGATGCTCACTCAAGAATGTGGCTGCTGCACTGCTAAGTGATGATGCTGGTTTCATTGCAGCTGGGAGTACAGACAGGAAATCCCAGGCAGCACACTCACTGTATATGACTGTGCACCTGTCATACCTCAGACCCTCCCACTGCCTTAGGCTCTATGACCTACATAATAAAAACCAGAGTCCAAATCAGGGTGATCTTTCAGTAATTAACCACTTTTAATAACTATTTTTCCTATCTCATTTCTAGGTAATAGGTATTTTCAAAAAGCAGGCTTCTGTTTGTATCTCAGCCTTTTAAAGGACAAACAGAAAACTAGAAAGGGTAACACACACTGTCCTGTGCTAAGCATGCAAGGCACAGTTACACACCTCACAGTTAGGGAGGGTCACGATTAATACAGAAGACATGCAATGTCTAGGGACCTGCCCAGTTTCCTGCCTTCTAATGTTACACATCTCTCCTTCCTCTCAGCGATAACTGCCAGGTGTACATTTGCTCAAGTGACCAGAGTAACATGGAAAAAAAATCAGCCTGTCCAGGGCCCATCTAAGAAAAAAAAAAAGAGGTGTCAAAAGGTGAAAGGCACTAACAATTATTATATGAAATGAAGGTATGTTTACACATTTACACGGAAAGGTCCTGCTGGCAGTAAAATGGCTTACTAGGAAGTCAGTCCAAGTACAGGATCAGTAACATTGTAGACCCAAAGGCTTCTTAGCAAACAGTCATGCTGTTACCAACCACCGCGGCATCCTGTAGGGGGGTACTTGTCTACGGCGGCAAACATGGAGCCCTGACTTTTATACCAGGTCCAAACAGATTGCAAAAAAAGAAAAGGACAAAACCACCCTTGAGCTTTCTCACTTCAAAGTTCGGAAAATGAACTTCTGGGTGACTTGGCTTAGACAACACCTTTCCCTCCCTGCAACTTCTATAATACTCACTGATTTTAATGCTGCAGCTTTGACAGCTGATGGAGGTTTAGTCTCCTGTTAGAAACTATAAATTGTTGGCAAACTTGGAAACAGGTTTAGAAAATGAATTGTTTCTGACAGGGATTTGGAAAAATTCCCTAACACTTTACATAAAAACATCTTGCAAAATATTCAAGTTTCTACCTAAGACAAATCCTAGTAAATTCAGATCTCTAGAATTTCTTCAAAAATGAGAAGACAACCATGGTTATCACTGTAACAAATTTCTTATAATCTAACAAAGATTCTGAGGATGTGAATTAAATTTCTTCCTTGTTCTGTTCATTGAAATAATGAAATAAATGGTCCCCAAACAGATATTTAAATCTAAAAAGTAAATTACAGAACATTATGGGAAAACTCCTTTCAACCAACCATCTTACAGTAGAAGTGTCCTGAGTACAATTTTATAGAGTTCTCACTATATTTTTATAAAGCCATAAAAATCATAAAACACAGATCAATCTTATTATATAAAAATGTTTATATCCAGCTTGCCATGGCTCAGTGGATAAAATGCCTTCTACATAAATATGAAGACCTAAGATTAGGTTCCCTAGAAGCCACATATAAAGCCAACTATGGGGGCTGAAGAGATGACTGAGCAGTTGAAAGTACTGACTGCTCTTACAGAAGACGCACATTCCATTCCCAGCACCCACATGGACACCCACAACCATCTCTTCTGCCCTCTTCTGGCCTCCTCAGGCACCAAGTTACACACATGTTATACCAACATACATGCAGGCAAAACACCATGCACATAAACAAATTGTTTTTAATTTCTTTAAAAATTTTAAAGCTGAACATGGCCGCACGTGTCTGTGACCAGCACTAAGAGCAGAAAAGATAAACATTCTCAGTCTAGCCCAAACTTCAAACAAGTTCAGTGAGAAGATTCCATCTCAGAAAATAAGGTGGGGCGTGACAGAGCTGGACATCATACTATCAAATTCTGGCCTCCACAATGCACATACAAATGACCATATCTGCACACAAAAGTGCACATGCATGCACACACACACACACACACACACACACACAGAGCAAAGTGTTTACGTATTCTATAACAATAACACCAAATATGAACACAGTCACAATGTAAAAAGAGAAAGGAATGAAGCATATCACAGCTGGTTAATTTTTTAAACATCTAATCAGTTGATGCAAATCTCTAAGATCCAACAGCCCAGAAGATAAATTAGTAAAAAGCATAATAACCAGCAAAACTCACAATAAAACCTATTACACATGAAACAGTACTTAATGTAACACAGGAACAAGGGAGGAGGGCCCACAAAGAGATCTTTTTTAAAATTTTTGAATATAAGCAAGGATTTTAAATGTTTTTAATAAGCCAGGTATGGTGGTACACAGTTCAAACCAAGGCAGAGGCAGGCATCAGTATGAGTTTCAGGACACCAATGGTTCTACAGTGAAACTCTGTAGCCTGGGCAGGCAGGGCATTAAGTAACAAATTCCCAACACCAGGCATAAGGAATCCCTGCCCCTTTTTATGGTGATATTTTCTTTTGTACCAAAATGTTATATGTTAATAAATAAAGTTGCCTGGGGGTCAGAGCTATTAACAAGCCATAGCCAGAGTCTGGCGTGGTGGCGCACACCTTTAATCCCAGAACTCGGCAGGCAGAGCTAGATAGATCTCTGTGTGTTCAAGGATATAGCTAGTATTGGAGACACAGGCTCCAATGTGTGTCTGGAGGTCTGTACAAACAAGCAGTGACGAGGCAGTCAGGTGGTTGGGTTTACGACCAATGAGAAGGCAGAACAGAATTCTATAAAAAGATGAACGCACAGGAAATACCTCCCTTTTTCTCAGAGAGGTTGTTTTGGCGGAAGAGGCTAGCCAGTGGCAAGCGGGTAAGGCTCTTAGCTCTGACCTCTTGGGTTTTTCTCTTTACCTTGGCTTTGTGTTTCTTCTTTAATACGACGGTTGGATACACCTACACCTTTTCAAGTGGATCAGGGGAATCCAGGAGACTCCCAAACACTGTAAGCTAATGATGCCGCCCTTGGTTGCCTCTATAAGTGGAAAGTAAGTCCCTATTGCTAAAGACATCATCTGTTTTGGACACAGGACCTGGAGGATTAGAGCTGAGCCTGAAATTCTCCCTGAGGACTAGATTTAATACCAGAAGGTATCATGCAAGCTTCCAAAGGACAGAAACAACCATTAAGCCTACTGAGCTATGATGTCGATAAACCACAACAATGACCAGCAACACACACTATCCCTAAGGATGCAATAGTGTGGCACACGTGCCTTAGCAGTAAGAGACAGCTCTCTAATTGGACTTAAGACTTACGCCACAAGAGAGAAATCATGCTTGGTACTGGAAACCTAACTAAACTACGTGGGGCTAGTGAAGTCATGGATCTTGGAGGGGAACATACAACCAGAACTTTACTAAACCAGAATAACTCCTTACTATCTTCTAAATATTTATCCTTATCCTCACAGGTAAATATAGGTCTCACCCATCACCAAAAGAAAAAAAAAGTCTACAACACAGACCAATACAGAAAACCACAACCAATTAAAACATAAACAAGGGACCATACAGCGCTCAGGCCTAACGGATAGGACACGTCTACAACACAACTCCTGCACCTAAGGCTCGGAGAGCATAATGGAAGGGGGGAGGGGCGAAAGACAGTAAGAACAAGAGGAACTTGTGAGACTGTGTCTTCTAAAAATGTCAGAGAAGCTAGACCCATGAAGTTCCATCAACATGGCTGCCTATATGAGACCTAGACAAAGATGACACTGAGACATCCTAACATGGAAGGGAGCTATCTCACCGGGACTCAACCCTCGACAAAGGGCTACAGAACAACTAACAATGCTGGCAGTGGGAGAACTTGTCTTCCCTTGGAAAAGCTCCCAAACTGGTTATCTAATACCATGTGGTCAGCCCTGGAATCATCTATATACAAGTAATATTATATAGACTGAGCAGGTTGCATTTACATATTTAGGAACATACGTACTGTATATACATAACAGTTAAAGAAAAAAGGTAATGAATTTCAAAGAGCAATGGTGTACATAGGAAGGACTGGAGGAAAGAAAAGGAGGGGAAAATGATGTAATTATATTCTAATTTCAAAAAAATGTAAAGATCTTAACAAACTGAAAGATGATATGGGAAAATCAATATGCATGCAGGTGGGAGTTTAAACAGGTACAATCTCTATGCAGGAAGGCATGGCAAAATCTCCCAAAATATGAGCCTCCTCAGCCCAGTAATGTTACAGGTAAAACTCAGAGATAAACAGGAACGCCCACTGTAGTACACTTTATAATAGCTAAAGAGAACATCTCACTGAAAAACCACAGAATGGAATGCTACATAGGTGAGAAGACAAAGCAGCCTAATGCTCATGATGGGAACGAACGAACAGAAACACTATGAAGGCAAAGAAAACAGAGGCCAAGTGTGGCACAGCACATCCAGGTGCCAGCACTCAGCTTCAGAGAAAGACACCCGTGCAGATTTCAGACCTCCACTGAAGGGCATCAACAGAGCAGCCCTGCCTCCAAGGAAAATAAAAGAGGAACAGGTTTTCACTATATTATGCTATACTTTACATTATATATTTCCCTTGCAAAAAATTAATCTTTGATGTACCTCAAGAGGAAATTGTGTTTTTATAGTTATTTCATATAATCTCGTCCTCTCTATTTCTAAACAATTGCCACTCCCCCAGTCCCTTTTTCTTTTAATCCTTCTTTTGCTTGTTCAGTACCACAGCTGACCTTCCTTGCTTCTGCACATCCTTTAAACATGATCAAGTAAACTGTGCACAAGTTTTACACATAAGGCAGTTGTCCTCTATAAAACCACTCTGGAAACGGCCTATTTGGGTCCTTCTACAATTTAAGAATCCTAACCTCAGAAAGCCTGCTTCAGGGACAGCCTTTATCCCACAGGCGCCAGGTAGACTTCCTAAGACATTCAACAGTTTTGACCTAGTATCAGATTTTTTTTCCAACTTCAACATCAACTCATGTTTCCATCCTCTGTTCCTGTTTTGGCAGTCAATAAAGATCTAGTAGAACAAAGAAATACCTAGCAGAGGAATGGGGAGAAAAACAAGTGGACAACTGAGACTAGCAGACAGAAACTCCATCCTCCTGAAGACCACACCTCTGATGCCATGTTCTCCTCACTGGTTTTGTTTGCTGTTCTGTAGTACCAGGAGGTGAATCTAAGTCCTCATGCATACATGATCTACCACTTTGCTGTATTATCAGCTCTTTTGTTGATCTGTTTAAACCCTGAACAAGCAAGCTTTACTCTCAATTAGCTTTGGTAGGCAGCAAGTCCTGCACTAATTCACAAGAGTTGTTGGCAGTTAGCTTGAAAATCATTCCCACCAGTGATTTAAAAAGCCCAGTGGAGGCTTCCTAAATCACTCAGAGGTTATAAGCGCTTGCCACAAACCTGAAGACCTAAATTAAATTCCACCAAACCTGCATGGTAGGAGCAGAGAACCAACTTTTACAACTTGTCCTGTGACCTCCACACAAGCCTTGGCATATGTGCATGCATACATTCATAATAAAGAACTGTGAAAAAATTCCTAAGTTAGGACTTCTTAAACAGAATGGTGGGAATGTTATTTAAAAAGGGGTCTTTCTATGTAGCCCAGGCTGGCCTAGGCCTCAGAATGAAACCCATACTGACCTCAGATTCATGGCAATCCTCCTGCCTTGTGATTACAGGCATGTACTACCACACTTGGCTTAGAAATGTGGCTTTGAAGTGACTTATTTTTCAAAGAGTAGTGGTAAAGTCCTAACAGCAGCAAACACTAGGCCTACAGCAGAGTTAAGCCCTCTGCATAACTCTTAACAATAAGTTTAAGAGACAGAAACCATGTAGCTCCAGCACTACCAAGCTGCCTGGCAATAGCACTATTACAACACCACCACTACTGCTGCAACAGTGGTGTGACTGTCCCAGGAGTAACCATCCTTCCCTGCCTGAATCTAAGGCCTACTCCACAGAAGGGAAACTGTGTCTGGTACTGTATGTGTGTCAAAAGTTCATGGCTGCGGAAGCTACAGAAAAGAAAGCTCTGCGGTCGTATTGCTAAATGGACATGGTATTGAACTGCCTTAGGATATTTATGTTTATAACCATAGATCAGTATTGCTCTCAGCCTTGGTCAGAGAAGCTTCTCCTCACAATAGGAGTCAGCTGAAACAGAGAATCATAACTAGTCAAGCTTCTAAAAATAAGTGACTATTGAGTGCCCAGTCTTAAACAGAGCATCTATATCACCCCCCCAAGGCTCAGGGAACATCGAAGAAAGGGGATAAAAAAATGTAAGAGCCGGAAGATGTGGAGGAGCGCTATGAAACAGTCTTCAGAACATGGCACGGCTGTTAAATTCATGAACTCACAGTGGCTGTGAGTCCAAGATAGGGGCCCACGTTGATCCAACCACGGAGGGGAGGGACTCATGAGGTCTCACACCTCCTGGAGTAGTTATTGGAAGTTAATGGTCATTAGAGGAAGGAGAGACATTTTCTTCAGTGATCTAGCTACTTGAAAGTTGGCCATGCTTCATTCAAGAATCTCTAATGAAACTCATTGGGGGAAAAGCATAAACTAAAAAAAAAATGAAGACAGGATGGGATTTGTTGGGAAGAAGGGGTACAGCAGGAGTGGAAGGGGGAAGGTGAGAAGGTAATGGGGAGTGTGCAAATGACCAAAATACATTATAAACATATATAAAATTGTCAATAGTGAAAACATTCCCCCAAAAACTGTGGTTAAAAAAAAAAAGCAATACTATTGCTGTATTGCAAGTAAAGACACTAAAGCTTAGCATACTCCTTTGGCCAGGGCTATTTAGATCACAAATATGCACTGAAAATGCTTTTCATGTATTCATGAGTCTAAGGCAGTAAGAGATCAAGTTCTAGGCCAGCCTGGGCTACACAAAGAGATTCAGGGAAGGAGGGAGGGGGGGAAGGAAGAGGAAGAGAGGGAAAGGAGTGCAGGAGGGAGGGGGAAGCAAGGAGGGAGATAAAGGCAGGGGAGAAAGAAGCTTTTCAAATATTATAACTCTGTCCTACTCAGGAGGCTAAGGCAGGAGAATCTGAAGTTCAAGGCTTGCCTGGGCTACAGAAGAAATTCATGGCCAACCAGTTTAGTAGGAGCCTATCTAAAAATAAAAAGAGAGTTGGGAATGCAGAGTCAGCATGAATGAGACCATGGGTGCAATCTCCAATACCTATCCACCATATGGTCATTTAATGTCATTTATGTCATTAATGACATCATTTATGTCATTAAATGAAAATAATCTGCAGTTTCCACCTTTGTCCACTTTCAGTCTATTAGCCTGACCCTCCCTAGTTTCATAGCTTGGTTTAGGTATTTTATCTTTCAGGGAGTGTGTGAAGGGTGGTACCACTGACCATATTCCACTCCACATCTCCCCCCTCATATACACGCTTCACAGTTAAACACAGTAGAAACCGGTATATAACTAGGTTGAGTACACTGAGAATCTCAGACAGCAAGGCAGCAACAGCAGGACCCTGAACTCTCTCATTTCAACCTTCCTTTTGTCTCAACACAAAAACAGGACTGTTGTTTATAAAAAAAACTGTTGAATATAATGCATGGTACACAATCAATACATGTCTACTACCAGCATCAAGCCACAAAATGCTTTACAAATGACTCCAAATATAAAGATATTAACCTCACACCTCAGAAAACTTTTAATTCTAAATGGGGATAATATGTGGGGTAAGTAATATTCATGTATCAAATAACTGTAACACAAGGAAAACTTACACAAGAATTCTTCTATTTCCAATGACTGAAGGTTTTCTTCCAATGTACAAAGCGTAATACAAAATGTACAAACATCACTTGTCCTTTTATATTGGCTAAACATACATTCTAAATATAACATTATCTATCTTTAATTTCCTTTGATATGGGGGGAAGTTGTTGAGATAGAGTCTGACTATGTGGCCCTGGCTGACCCGAAACTCTGTATGAAGACCATGGTGACCTTAAACTCCTGCCTGTCTCCCAAGTGGCTGGGATTAAAGATATGTATCACCATACTCACCCCTGAATCTTTGTAGGTGTTCCTTGCTCTAAAATAATTAACTCTCAAAGAACAACAGTTCTCTTCCTTATTGTAGATTAGTCATGGTTCATGGCCCATAGACACTGATATGTGCTTCAATCCAAAGTTGTATATGTACAGAACAGGTTAAGAATAGCACAGCAAATTCATTTCACAATATCAAAATTAAAGAATTAAAATTACCTTCTCTGGATACTTTAAACAAAACAGAAAAAGGTTCACCTGACTAGAAAACATAAGAATCAATGGTACATACTTTGTACCATTAAATGCAATATCTAACTTTAACTGCATGTTAGTTAAATTCCTTTTCTTTAAAATGGCCACCTTAACACTGAAGCATCCCATTGTGGAAATATATGCTTAAAAAATATGTTCAGAGCCAGGCGGTGGTGGTCTATGCCTTTAATCGCAGCACTTGGGAGGCAGAGGCATATGGATCTCTATGAGCAGCCAAGGCTACACAAAGAAATCCTGTGTCAAAAACAAAAACAAAAGTTCAGTTTCAAAACTCTATATACAAAATCAGGGGGCTAATCCAAATACACCTGACCCCAATAATTAACCATGAAATTTACAAATGGTGTGATTTTGTTGAGTTAAATTTAGTTGCAGTTTGGTAATCTCAACATGGAAAAAATAACCAGGTACATTTAATAGATGGGTACAAAGCAATGTGTGTAATAAAACCACTGCATGACACAGTTCAGGCAAGAACCTCAATAAATAACAGCCATTATCATCACTCAAACCACAAAACCTTTTCATGCTTATGATTGTTTTAAAAAAGCATTTCAATCTGGAAATCTCTACATATTCAACCTGTAAATCTCTGATTTTGATAACTGAAATGTCTACCATTATTTTACAAGAGAGTAAGTGATCTAATAAATGAGTGGAAATGAGTCCCAACTAAGTTACTAGGCTGTTTTCTTATGATTTGAGTCTCTTTCATAACTGTGAAGTGTTGTGGGTGGAATCTGGAATGTCTCCTTGCTGCTGGCACTTTGGGGAGGGTGAGAACCTTTAGGACGTGGGGTCTGGTTGTCAGAAGAAGTCAGTCACTTTTAAACACTGTGCCTGGCCTCAGGGTTCTTCCTTTGGCTTCTGGTCTGCCATGCAATGCACAGCCTCTGCCAAGCATTCCTGCTACCATGAAGTGTGCTACTCTGCCACCCCACCCCACTGTGCCGGGCTGAAATCATGAGCTAGAATGAAATTTCTCCTCCCTTAAGGGGCATCCGTCAGTTATTTTGTCCCAGATGCAAAAATAGGTAACACTTGAAAGTCAGCAATTAAACCATTACACGGGAAGCTCATCTGCCATCACCACATTCCCAGCAAGGGCTACAGAGGAAGTACAGCACTCCCCTTATTCCCGGGGCACATCCCAAGATACCAGTGAATACTGGAAACTGCAGCCAAGTCACACAGGACTTATAGACACATAAAATTATTAAAGCTGAGATGGACATCATCATACTTGAAATTTTCCACAATAAGTAAAATACTTAGATTGAATTTGGTGATATCAGCTCATTGTTTCTCCTCTCCTTAGATCATGCTTTTACCTTTTCACTTGAAGGAAACACTCTTCAGCTTTTCCTCAGCACGGCCTGACAGCCGCACCAGTTGTTACTAAATAAAATAATGTTACTGAACACGAGCACTTCACTGCTGCCAGTCAATCTAATGGTAATTCCTTTAGAACAAGAATCAAAATTCTCCCTAAACTTATCACTTTGTTTTTTCATGCTGCATCCTAGTCTGATGTTATCCTTCAGAGCAATTACTACACTCTTTAATCCTTAGTATGTACTCAGACGTCATTCATTCTAAATATTTTATCCTTTTATTACACACACACACACACACACACACACACACACACACACACACAAAGTATATGTAATAAAATTTTAAAATAATTACTTAACTGGGAAATCTCCACTTCCAGAGTTTCCTACTTTCAGCAGTCTCAATGGGTAGTATATAAGCAAATCCTAGATATCATTTAATCCTTATATAACTCAACATGTCTTTAAAAGAAAGAGAACTGTATGTATGTGTGTGCACATATGTGTGGAGGGCAGATTAATCTCAGATGTCATTCTTCAGGTGTGAACTGCCTTGGTTTTTTTGTTGTTGTTGTTGTTGTTGTTTTTTTTTTTTTTTCCCCGAGACAGGGTTTCTCTTTGTAGTTTTGGCGCCTGTCCTGGAACTCGCTCTGTAGACCAAGCTGGCCTCGAACTCACAGAGATCCGCCTGGCTCTGCCTCCGGAGTGCTGGGATTAAAGGCATGCACCACCACTGCCCGGTGAGCCTTGCTATTTGAGATGGGTTTTCACTGGCCTGGAGCTTGCTCAGTAGGCTACGCTGGATGCCAGCGCATCCTAGAGAGACATACCTGCTGCGCCTTACTAGAGCTGGGGTCATAAACTCAAGCGACCTCGCTAGGTTTTTTGTTTTGTTTTTTGTTTTTTTAAGTGGGTACTCAAAATTGAACTCAGGTGCTAATGCTTGAACTCTAAAACCTTTTAAAATAATATTATTTTTTTAAGAGAAGTGATAATCCCTTCTTTGAAATACCAGTCAGTAAATAGCTTTCAATTGTCATTAACCATTTTTCCATTTTTATCAGTTCATCTGTTTAAATCAGAAACAGTCCATCCACATTATGATGGTCAGCAGGTCTCTTAAGTCCCTTTTCACTGAAGCTTCCCCACCTCCTCCATTTCTCTATTCCTATATTTTGTTTCATTCACCCTTTTAGGGAGACAAAGTGATGAAAACTAAACATCTGGGCCTCGTGTGTAGCATGAAATCATAAATTCTCTACAAAGAATACTATCTTAATGTCTTCTAGTTATCTACTAGTCTTCTAAAATAAATATTACTCAAATGAACAAGACACACAGGTGGATAACACACACACACATGCACACACTCTTCACATGCACACACATAGTGTGACCAAAGGTCCATAGATAACCTGTTCTCACAATGCTTTACCAAGTATAATGGGAAGTTCTTCAAGGCCTATGACATTAAAATGTCTCAAATGCCATGTGGTTGATAAACCTAAATGGGCTCTTATTTTTACTGCTACCTACAACATGTCTGTCCTCCCACACAGTTGGCTAAAGACAATGAAAATACTTGTTCACATATGACAAATCCATGTTTGGCACCATTGTCTGTTTAGTTCCCACTGTTTAAGAACAACAGAGAGTCAATGCAAACTACAGAATACCCTTACAGTATAGGATAGAAACCTGGAACCACTCTTAGGCTAATTCTTAGAAAATTCTTAATCATTCTTAGAAAAACATTTAACAGCTAGGATGAACTGACCTGTTATATGAAGAAATTTAGTGTGCTGAATTTAGAGATTAGATGGCTACTGGGAATCAAGAAACCAATGATAGTTTACCATAACATGAATTATCTGAGAAAATAAGGACTCATAGTGTCGGAAATTTAAGGCAGTAAGACAGAAATACCCATGACCTTCCCATCCCATGCAGGCCCACCTAGATTACATTTTTCCCTATCCCACTCTCCAGCAAGAAAACGGATACTGTGATATAGAAGTTAACACAGCAATAAATTCTGCAGCCATCACAGCAACCCAGAGTTCTTTGATGAACGGGAGAAAGGACATCTCCCCAGAGTGCTGATTCTCTCGTTTACACAGCCTGCCATGACTCCTATCTATTCTGGCGCTTCCAAATTTAAATTCTCAGTGTTAGTATGACGGATAAAATATTAGCTTAAATTTATACACTCACACTTCAGATGAAATTGACAGATGACAAAAAGAAATGAAGCCAAGAGAAGGGTGGAAAATTTGCATCTAAAACATGAAATTGAGAGAACCAAAGTTTCAAAAGAGCAAAAGGTATTCAAAATTGAATTCATTATCCCACTTAATATTAAAGAAGGTAATAATAAAACAGGTGTAACAACCCATTTCAAGAAATGATACACATTAAGAAAGTACAGTCACAGCACTGTTACCTAAATTGAACAAGTTACCATGTTTCCTAACAATCACACTGCATTAGCAGAGAAATTCATGGTCTAAATACAAAAACAGGCATACTCTCCTCAGTAACTATGATTCAAAGCCACTTAAAAACAAGTTTGTTTGTTTTGAGAGTATCAAGTCTATTGAGAATTCAAACCTTCAGGTGAAAATTATTTTAATTCTAACTTAATTTTGTTGAAATCAGTAGCATTAAGGTAGAGACTAGGGAAGAGAGCTGCTGAGTGGCAATGTGAGAGTGTTGACGCATGCGCGCGCACACACACACACAGAGGGAGAGGCAAGCAAATGGAGAAGAAAAAAAACTATGTATGCTCACAGAACAGGCAATATCTGTCTAGTTATCTAGCAGGGACCTTTGTTACATTTATGTGCGTAAAGCCTAAGTTCTTAGGTCAGAAGTGGTTTAGAAAGCTACAAGCAAAAACTATCCACGGGTCAAAACCACAGATTTGAGGGCTAAAGAGATGATTCATAGATTAGAGGACCGTGGTTCAATTCCCAACACCCCATGACAGCACTCAACCATCTATAACTCCAGTCTTAGGGGATCTGACATCCTCTTCTGGCCTCTGTGGGCACCAGCCACGTGGTTCACAGACATGATATATTCAAGCAAAACACCCATACACATAAAAATAAGTTTAAAACTAAAGAAATACATAAAACCACAGGTTTTTCAAAAGTGAAACACTGGCTTTATTATCCCACAAAACACAAACGAAACTATGAAAAGTACTGAAAATGCTAGCACACCCCTGGAATTCCAGTACTCTGGAAGCTACAGCAGGAAGATGAGAGTTTCGTGCCAGCCTGGGATATGTAATAAGACTATGCAGGGGATGGGGTAATTCTTTTAAAAAGTGGCAGGAAGATGAGAAGATGGCTAAGTCAGTAAAATGCCTAAGGTGTGTGCAAGTGTGGTGTGTCTATCTGAGTTCAGATCCCTAGAAACCAGGCAAAAAGCCGGGCACAGCAGTGTGCATCTGTAATCCAAGCACTGAGGAGGCAAAGATACAAAGCTACTCGAGCCAAATCTGTGATCCCAGATTCAAGGAGAAAGCCTGGCTCAAAAACTAAGGGAAAGTAATTGAGGAAGACATTCAGCACCAACCTCTGGCCTCCACAACATGTGACGTGCACATAGTCACAGAAATACACACATTGCACCACATACACACACAAAAACAATGTAAGTGATAGCAAAGGAAAACTAAGATTTTTTTCTTATCTAAGGGCAACTTTTAAAATCATAAAACTTAAGAGCACAAAATCAATCTGGTGTAAGACGACTATATAGTTTATCAAACACAGTAATTTCAGAAAACAGTACCACTTATAACTTTGCAAAGTCACATGTGAAACAAACGTAAACCATTAACCAGAATATCTGGGAACATAAGTAAGGATATCAACATTCTACAAAGCATTCTTGAGATGAAACCTAGGTGACAGGATAGTCACCATCGTGGAACTTAAACTATCCATCAGTCTGTGGAGTAATCCTCACACTGTCCTGACATCTCTGCTAGGCTCCCCTCTCTGAACTGGAAACAGCAAAGCTGGCACAGAGGCACACTGAAGTGCCAGGCACTGAAGAAGGTGAGGCTGGGGGCTCACTTGAACCCAGAAGTTCAAGCATAATTTCACATCAAATTTGAAAACCAGAAAGAAAAGAAAGGAAGGAAGGCATTTGCCTAATGGACTATCTCGTGCAGATGTCTGTAGCAGTAAAGAACCAGGCAGTAACTTTTTCCTGCTTTAAAGAACAAAAGATCAGAGAAACCCAAAGACCATTCACAATAATTAGCACATACTGGAACTGAGACTCAGATATTTGCATAAAGATCATCAAGTCTGAAGTCAGCTAAAAAACTAACAAGTTCATGCATTTCTGCTTTCTATCTTATAATGCTGTGGTCCATAATCATATATTTCATTTTAATTCTTATTCCCCAAAGGTCTAGTGACCCGCTAAGGGAAATGACACTATCCTTGGACTACATCTCAAAAACTGGATGCATGGCCAAGGTCACATAAATTCACAAGGGATATTCATGCATCTCTTAAGTCACCTGGAAAGAAACACTTAAAATGTCTCTTCCACTGAGAAAATTTCAAGTTATTTTCCCAGACCAAAGTATCCTGCAATGCTTTCAAAAGTACTGCTCTAAATACTCTAGACCATCTTCAACTATACAGGAGAAATGGGCAGAAAGAAGCTCGCCTGTCCAAGGACTCACAGGGAGAACCAGAGTGACTGCGGAGATCACTCACTTACCCACTACACCATCCTCCATATCACTTGGGAGCCAAGCATGATCTCTTCCACCATCACACTTTTCTATCTCATAAATTAACCCAATCATTTATGTAACATTATGAAAATGATGCACATTAAAAATGTTTCCTACAACATGAAATTTTGATTCAATTACACAAAGCACTTTCAGAATTATAGTCTAATATTTATATTTTAGTAACATGATTTATTTAATTCAGTCAAGCTTAGGTACACTGCTTTCTTTTTATAAGAGAATATTTTTTCCTTTTATTGAAAATAACTTAGCCGGGCATTGGTGGCGCATGCCTTTAATCCCAGCACTTGGGAGGCAGAGCCAGGCGGATCTTTGTGAGTTCGAGGCCAGCCTGGTCTATAGAGCAAGCTCCAGGGAAGGCGTAAAGCTACACAGAGAAACCGTCTCAAAAAACCAAAAAAAAAAAAAAAAAAAAAAAAGAAAAAGAAAAAGAAATAACTTTTGTTCTCCCATAACATATCCTGATAATGGATTCCTCATCCTCTACACCTCCCAGTTCCTCCCCATCTCTCTCCCACCCAGATCCATCCCCTTTCTGTCTCTCAATAGAAAGCAAGCAGGATTCTAAGGGACATAATAAAATAAAAACTCATACATCGAAATAGAACAAAACAAACAGAAGGAAAAGAGCCCAAGAAAAAGCACAACAGACAGCTATAGACACAGAGACCCACTTATTTGCACTCAGGAATCTCATGAAAACATTAAACTGGAAGCCATAAGACACATAAAAGACCTGTAGGGTAAAAGGAGAAACGTGTGTGTGTGTGTGTGTGTGTGTGTGTGTGTGTGTGTGTGTGTGTGTGTGTGTGTGTGTATGATTAAAATACAACCCTGACATGACATTATAAGACAAGGAACCTCCAATAATGCGTTGAGTTCACTTCCTGTTGGCCATCTACTGTTAGGCATGGGGCCTACCCTTAAGAGTGTTTTGTTTCCCCAGTAAAATTCCCTTAGCGAAAACTAATTTTTCACTTGCAAGTGGCTATCAACTGGAGTTAGCATCTGGGTTAGGGATGGGGGCTGTGTCCACTTCTCCTTTCAGCTCTAGGAGCCCATCTGATGTAGACCCGTACAAGCACTGTATATGCTGCCACGGTCTCTGTGAGTTCATATGTGCATCAATCCTGTTGACTTAGAGGGCCTTGTTTTCTCGGTGTCCTCCATCCCCTCTGGCTCTTACACTCTTTCCACCTCCTCTTCCACAGACAGGGTTCCCTGGGCCCTGAGGGGAGGGATTTGGTGGAGACATCTCATTTAGGGCTGAGTGTCCAAGGTCTCTTCATTCTCTACATATTGTCTGGCTGTGGGTCTCCATGTCTATTCCCATCTATTACAGAAGGAAGCTCCTCTGATGATGGCTTATCTATGGAGTCATTTTATTGCTACTTTAAAAAAAATTTTTTAGAACAGTAATATTTGGTTTTCCCTTAGGTCCTTAGGCTATCCAGTCTCAGCCCAAGCAGTGTCGCGAATGGGAGTAGGCCATAAGTCAAATCAGATATTGGTTGGTTACTCCCACAAGCTTTGTGCCACCATTGCCCTAGCAGATCTGACAGGCAGGACACCACTGTGGATCAAAGGATTTGTGCTGGGGTGGTGTGTATGTTTGTCTCTCCTTTGCAGGGAGGGCACCGTTTTCAACATGTCCTGCAGTGCAGGCTGAGGTGTGCACCTCACACTGCTGTCTAGTCACTCTCTAGTCCCGGCCTGTTAACTGTGAGTGTGTCTGCCGTCAGGTGCGGGCAGCTTCAGCACATGACCACCTGTCGTCATCTGCCCTCACAAACAGGAGGCTGGATGTACCTACAGCTGGTAAACCACAGACTTTGCGCCAGTTTTAAAAATCCCCTGTAGTGTATTTCTGATTTAGCTGAAGAAGCAATGATTTTTACCCATTTTCAGCTTGGGGACATTTCTTGATTATCCTGTCATTGATATCATTGTCATTTCAAGTAAAGTGACCAAAGGACTAGAAATATTTGGTACATACACACACAAAAAAAAATATAGATCCTACAATTATATTTCATTTAAAGTTCAGTTTAATGAACTATAAATTTTGTGGAATAAAATCTGAGACGTTTTGTGGATAACTATGTGAAATCCAGGTCAAAATATAAAGTGAGATAAAAATTAATTTTATAACACAAATAAGATTTGTTCCTTTATATGTAAATTAAGTACATTTTTGTCCCCCAATTAGAATATTACTGCTTTCTGGATCACAAACACACATACATACATACATCACAAATGTGTGTGTGTGTGCGTGTGTGTGTGTGTGTGTGTGTGTGTGTGTGTGTGTGTGTATCTCATGTTAAACCATGAAGGACCAAACAGCATTTTTTTTTTAATAAGCTGCTTAACTAACTCCAATTGCCATCCAGAACGTTCCAGTTGTACTGCAGACTCTAGTTGTGGTAGACTCAGAAAAGCATTTAAATAGGAAAGGTTAGTGGAGAAGGGTAACTTACGTGAGTAAAGCCCCGTGAGTGCTAAAAGCACTGAGGACATTGACACAGCGTAAATTACAATTTGCTCTCAAAGACCCAAGAATTTAAAAAGTCAAAAGAAAACAACTTCTTTGCGATAACCAGAGCTCTGCGGTGAGAAAGAAGCTTCCCGGGTAATTTCTGCTCTTGCATTGATAGGATTTTCTTTCATACTTGACAACTAACTGGAAGCTTCACCTAGTATTTATTTGGTCCATTCATTCAAGTCTCTCGAAACTGGGTGAACAGCCCTTTCGTCCTTGAACTGAACAGTACTGAGATACAGTGGGAGAAATGCTAAATAGTTTGGTACTCTTCATTTAGGAATGATGTTTCTTTCACTTTACAAAAGCAATCTTTGAAAAAAATTATTTTTGAGAATATCATACACGTGTGCAATGAAATACAATCATACCTACCCCTATTTCCCTCTCCAGTTCCCCTCATATTCTCTCCAAGATATCCATATTAATTATCATGAGGTCACAGTAGATGTGGGGAAAGTGGGAATTCTCCTGACTCTCTGCAAGTTTTAGGTAAATATAAAGCTATTCTAAACCCAATGCTGAGTACTGATGGTTTTTATAAGTGCGGTATAAAATGTATCTCCCTTCTATAAGTACTTTCTAGAACGACCTTCTTTTACAACTATGTACACATAAGCTTTGGAACTTATATATCACGAACCACATAAAAAGTGCTTCTGACATGTCTTTTCACCTTTCTTAAAAATACATGCTCACAAGAGATGGCCAATCCAACACCATTCTGCATTTCTGCAGATATTTGAAAACTTTTAACTAATATATAATGGTTGCAATACCAGTACTTGGGAGGGAAAGGCAGGAGGAGCAGCACAAGCTTGGGAGCCAGTCTGATCCAGAGTAAGAACCTATCTATAAAAAAGACAGAGGATAGAGAGACAGATACACACAGGTACTCTAGGAGGTAGAACCGATGGCTATGCAGTTAGAGCACATAGGACTCTTGCAGAGGACTCGAGTTTGGTTTCCAGCATCCATGCTGGGCAGCTCACATGACTGTAATTCCAGCTCCAGGGTATTTCAACAGTCCCTATGGACACCGTTTGTGCACATGTCCATACACATAAACATACTCATAATCAAAATAGTTTTTCATATTTTCAATTATAAGTTGTCACAACTCTCCAGTCAAGGGGTAGATGTGGGGAGGGGTAGATATGTGCGTATCACTTAAGTCAGCTTTACAAAGGAGCTAAGGTAGCTAGACTAGAGATCAATCTGAGCCTTGCTTATCACTCTGGGTTCTTGGGCAGGAATTTTAACTTAAGCCTCCATTTCCTTGTGGAAAACTGGAATACCAGCACCAACCTGAGAAGAACACAAGAGTTAAGTGTGACAACATGCTTAATAGATTTGACATTGTAGTCACAACATAGTACGTGCTCAATAAATTGTTCCTCAAAAACTACTATCTACTTTTCAAATAATTTATGTGATATTCATATATACATATAGTATTGTTGCATGACAGGCTTTTCCTGGGGAAATGTAACACACACATCTACTTACTCCAGAAAGGGAGTCCATTTCCCAAAGTCCAACTCCAGTGAGAATCAGACTAGAGATTCATGTTATAGTCTGACAAAAAAATTGCCTATATTTTTAACATATTTTGAGACTCTGAATGACTTTAAAGGTGATGGGCTAATTAATTTAGTGGAGGAAAGTTCAAGGTAGCACAATATTCAGGCCATGGCAAAGATATTGCTGGCACTTTGGGAACAGAATTACAGGAATAATTAGGAAGAAAAAACAGCACAGCAGAAACACCTGCAGTTTGATCAGATAAGCCTGTGTGAAGCCAGACTGAAGCAGCAGCCACTATTTCTTAAGACATAAATAACACTTAAAACAGTGAACAGGGCTGGAGAGATGGCTCAACCCTAACAAGACTTGGTACTCTTTCAGAGGACCAGCGTTCATGTCCAGCATCCTCATGGCAGCTGACCACCATCTTTAACTCCAGTTCCAGGGTATCCAGTGCCCTCTTGTGGCCTCCACGGGCACTGCATGCTTGTAGTGCACAAACATCCATGCAGGCATAACACCCAATCACATTTATAAAAATAAACTTTTTAAAAACTGTTATCTCAAGTCCATGGGAGCCTGCCCCTTTCTGAATGGGGACTGAGGAGGAGTGGATGCAGGGGAGGACGGATCAGGAGGAGAGGAGGGAGGGGAAACTGCAATCAGAATGTAAAATAAATGAAAATTTTTAATTAATAAAAAAAACTGTTATCTCTACATCCATTCAAAAGATGCCTTTAGAAAAACTAGGAATTGGCCAGACCACATTTGGAGTCTTGAGAGTATGAACAAGTAACTGTTCAGGCCACCCTGCTGACATGGGTGTTGTCTCCTCAATGTTGCTTTCATGGTGCTCATGCACTTGGGCACTCAAAGGCTGCCATTACTATGGTCCCAGGGTAGCTCAGCTGCCACTGGAACTAACATGGGATTACCCACACGGTGCTGGTTTTACAGTCATACATAACAGTTACAAGGGTTATGCAAACTGCCACCTGGATTTTTTATGGGATGCCTAGGAAGCCAGACAATGTACGACAGGGTCAGGGTTCTATAGTCAGCCTAGGAGGTGACACTGGGTGAGTACTGCAAGCCAGGGTCTTCAGAAAGATGATTTTTACATATACATGTATAATGGTTAGTAGGGGATGCTGGTGAAAACCATCTGCAGTGAGAAGCAATCAGAACAGAGCAAAGGAAAAGAGTTTCATGCAGACCCCAGGCCATAGCCAACTCCTCAAGAAGCTCTTAACTTCATGTGGCTGTTCAGAACAGGAACACAAGAGACAACCTCTTAATCCCACATCAACTAACTGCTGGGTGACACTGGAAAAATACATTTACACACACACACACACACACACACACACACACACACACACACACAGAGAGAGAG
>CABHPR010124901.1:0-35741 GCA_902168415.1 Peromyscus melanophrys
TGCCCCCCTCCCCCGTCATGCCCCAGCTGAGCCTCACTTGTCCATGATGTAGCCTGTCTTGCAGCTGCACTCATAACCGTGGGGCTGGTCGTGGCAGTTCTGAGTCTCATTGCAGTCATGGTGCCCGTTGGCACACTCATCCTCCGGGGGGCAGGACAGGAAGGCCCAGGATGCCCCAGGACGTCCACACGTTAGCCCTGACCCCAGAGGACACAGGGCTAACGTGGGCCATGACCACTTGCCCCAGACACCTGGGCCGTCCCCACCACCACCTCCGAATCCCAAATCGGAACCGCTCTCCTATGTGTTCTCTGTGCCCCTGGCCAGGCAGCTTGCCCAGCTCCCAAACCCTTCTCACCATCTCGGGGACCACTGAGGCCACCTTCCACGCAGTGACCACCTCCGTCCTGGCCCCCCCAGGCACACCAGCCACAGTGGGGTCGTCGCAGGCATAGGGCACACTGTGTAGCCTGAGCACAGCCCAGGGAGCAGCTCTCTGGCCCCCTAAGCAGCCGCCCACAGCCTCCAGCCATACATCGCAAGGGCAGGTAGGAGGGGCTCAGACACTGTCCAGGGGAGTGAGGAAGAGAGAGACCGGGAAAGGGAGTTAAATACACTTCCCAGACTGTACCATTTTCTCCCAGGCCCCACCCTCCCTGGCTCTAGCTACCTCAGAACAGAAGCTAGGCCATTATAAGCTCCCTCAAAGCCTTTCTAACCAGACATCATGACTGGAACTGGATGAGCCCAGCATAGAAGCTCATGCCTGCAATCCCAGCAGACAGGAGGTGAAGGCAAGAGGATCAAGAGTTCAAGGTTATCCTCAGCCACATAATGAGTTCACAACCAGCCTAGACTACATGAGACCTTATGTTTAAACATAATGGAAATGGGGTCAGGAGTCTGGAATTGGAAAGACCACAGAGCCCTAGGCTGGGAGAACACTGGACAGAGGAGCTGACGAGTCAATAGGGGTGAAAGGAATGGCAGGAAGAGAGCAAGCACACACAGAGGCAGCCATCAGCCATCAGTCACATCCCAAGGAGAGTGAGGCACAGAGAGCAGCAGCTTCTAGAGCTGTGATGAACCCCTGGGAAGCCCTGTTGAGCTTTCTACCCATGTCCCAAAAGGAGCTGGGCAATCCTGGTACTTGGAGGCTGAAGCTGGAAAATATAGAGTTCAAGGCCAAGGCAGGCAAGAAGGCTCAGAGGATAAATGCACCTGTTGCCAAACTTGATGGTGAGTTTGACCCCTGAGACCCATATGGATGGTAGAAGAATTGAACTGACTCCTACAAGTTGTCCTCTGACCTCTACATACATGCATCCCCTCCCCAAAAGAATATATAAGTAAATGTTATGAAGAAGAGTAGTTCTAGGCCAGCCTAGTGCACTAAAAAAAAAAATTCCTCACATAATAATATTTTAAAAACCCAATAAGCTGGGCAGTGGTGGCACACACGCCTTTAATCCCAGGATTTGGGAGGCAGAGGCAGGCGGATCTCTGTGAGTTTGAGGCCAGCCTGGTCTACAGAGCGAGATCCACGACAGGAACCAAAACTACATGGAGAAACTCTGTCTTGAAAAACCAAAAACAAACAAACAAACAAAAAACTCATATAATAAAAACAAAGAAATAAATGAGCTGGGTGGTGGTGGCGCACACCTTTAATCCCAGCACTCTGGAGGCAGAGGCAAGTGGATCTCTGAGTTCAAGGCCAGCCTGGTCTACAGAGTTCTGGGACAGCCAGGGCTACACAAAGAAACTCTGCCTTGAAAAAACAAATAAATAAGTAATTTTTAAAGATTAAAAGAAAGAGACTCCTGTGTCCCAAAGATCCCATTATATTGATAGAGTCTCTGTCCCCTACTGGCTTAGACACTTGTCTCCTACACATGAAAGAAGGCAGTGGACAGACACAGAGTGAGTGTCATGAGCAGCAGGGTTACAAACCACAGCTGCTGTTGCTGCTTCTTTTCAATAACTTGTTTATTTTTATTTTATGTGCATTGGTGTTTTGCCTGGATGTATGTCTGCGTGACAATGCTGGATCCTGGAGTTACAGATAGCTGTGAGCTGCCATGTAGATGCTGGGAACTGAACCTGGGTCCTCTGGAAGAGCAGCCAGAGCCTTTTGTTAGTGTTGTTTTTTTTTTGTTTTGTTTTGTTTTGTTTTGTTTTGTTTTGTTTTTTGGTTTTTCGAGACAGGGTTTCTCTGTGTAGCTTTGCGCCTTTCCTGGAACGCGCTTTGCAGACTAGGCTGGCCTCGAACTCACAGAGATTCGCTTGCCTCTGCCTCCCAAGTGCTGGGATTAAAGGCATGTGCCACCACCGCCTGGACTTTTTTTTTTTTAAGTTTTTATTTATTTATTTCTTCAAGACAGGGTTTCTCTGCATAGCTCTGGCTATCCTAGAACTCACTCTGTAGAGCAGGCTGGCCTTGAACTCACAGAGATCCGCCTGCCTCTGTCTCCCAAGTGCTGGGATTAAAGGCATGCACCACCACAGCCCAGTGCTGTCAGTATATTCTTAACCACTCAGGTACCTTTCCAGCCCCCAAGCCACAACTTCTTACAACAAACTTGGGCCTGGCTTCAGGGCAAACAGGCTACTTCCAACTCATCCAGCAGGTGGAGGAGTCGTCTTGGGTAAGAAGCCAGTCTGCAATTCATAAGCCATCACTTGCTGGTTGGGACCCAGACTGCTTACAGAATGAGGTCTGGGCCCTTGGGAATATACCATGGGGTACAAGAGCATTTTATTTAGTGTTTGGCCTTGCATGAAGTATAAGATGGGTGAGATTAATCTGGGCTGGCTGCCCAAGGGCACTTAGGAAGAAACAAAGCAATTGTGAAATCCTGAAATAGAATCCCTGACGGCTGTGGCCAGAGCTCCAAGCCCACTGAGACCTGGGCCGGCAGTGAGGGGAGCCTGGGGAGCAGATCTCAGCCAAGGAGCCCAACACTTTTGTACCCTAGCCATGGGATACATTCTCATAAATTCTGTTCTCCCCAACACCTCAGACAGGGTCTCTACATATCCCAGGCTGACCTGGAACCTGCAGCTCTCCTGCCTCAGCCACCTGAGTACTAGAATTACAAGGCACACATCACCACACTACAGCTTCATTCTCCTGCTTCAGAATAATTGGGCTCTAAGGAGGTTAAGAGCACATACTGCTCTTGCAGAGGACTCATGTGGATACCAGCACCCATGCTAGATCCAAACCCAGGCCCAGCTGAGCTTTTGTGTGTGTGTGCACACATGTGACTGTCCATCTTGTTTCTGAGTTAGTCTCCCGCTGGCCTGGAATGCATGAGGAGGCTAGACTAGCCACACAGTTCCAGGGTCCTCCTTAGCACTGGGATCACAAGCAAGTCCTACACACCTGGACGTTTTTATTGTGGGCTGTGAGGATGAAACTCAGGTCTTTGTGTTTGAAAGGGGACTGCTCTACTGAGTGAGCCATCTCCCCAGGCCCAGAGCCTGGAACTTGATTAGAAGGTAAATAAGCCAATATGTCACCCCTAGGTGAGGCATCTAGCTCCAGAAGCTGGAAGTCCTCTGTGCTGGGCCCTCATGGGCTAGGACATGCAGGAAGCTGCTGAAATCTTTCTAATATCACCTCTTAAAATGGAAGTTTCTCCCTATCCCTGCCCGCCCCCCTCCACACACACACACTGTAGTCTACTGGGTGAAAGGTGAGGGGATGGCTGAACCAATCACAGTTCCCAGTGGCTTGGTGAGCTGTCACACTGCCATTGTGTCCTGTGCCATCAGGGTATGCACAATGAGCAGACATCAGTGGGAATCAGACTATTCTTGATAGAGGTGACAATAGAGGGGGATCTGACTTGCTTCCACTGGGGCCGGCCAAGCAAATGTTTTTGTCTGCTACTGGGACAGCTAAGCTGCGCTAGGCGGATACAGTCTGGACCTTCCAGAAGCAGACCATGTGGCAGACAGTTAAGCCTTAGCCACCCGTGCCTGTCAAGTACATCCACCTCCACCAGACACATCTTCAACCCCTGGACAAGCAAGGTCCTCGTCCGCCCTGTTTGAACTAGGCCCTCCTGGCCCTCTCGGACAGTATCTCACTGGGCCCTAAATAAGAGCTAGAAGGACACAGGGGCTGAAGTAGAGCAGGGAGGGACTGAGTTGTGACCACAATAGCAGGAGGCATGCAAGATGAGGCAATGACGAGCAGGCCAGAGGAAGGAGAGAGGGCAGAAGGGCTGGAGTTGGGGACACCAGGGCTGGGCAGCAGGACATGGGCATTACCTGCTGAAGGCTGCTGCTCCACACACAGTGCTGCCAGCCCCCATCTGCGCCCTTGGAGGCCAGGCAGGAGGTGCAGTTGGGGAGGAGGTGGCAGGGGGTGGGGCAGGGCAGTGGGGGCGACGACTCCACCGGCATGGGAGACACATTCAGCAGAGAGTGGCTGAAGCAAGTCCAGTCATAAGTGGGCTGTACTGACAGGATGCGGCGAGTCTCCCCTGGTGTTGGAGGCACAGGGGTGGTTACCAGTCCTCCCTGAGGAGCCCCCGCCACTCTTCTTCCCGAGGCCCACGGGTGGAAGCCTTAGCCCTGCTCTCCTAGACTCAGGAGTCTAGTCCCCAGCCTTCCTCTCTCAGACCCCAGCTTCCCTTCAAGACCTAGGGGTCCAGGCCCCCTTTAGAAACCACGTCTACAGACTCACCTGTCCTCTTGAACTGTCGTGTCCACATGCACTTGCCCTCCCGTGTGCACTGCTCACAGTCAGCGGCCCCACAGGCAGCCTCTGAGCAGTTCCCAGCCCAGAAGACCTCTCGCTGGTTGATTCGACAGTCATTCTCTGAGGTGCAGGACCCATTGCGCCCGATGCAGGCACCCTCCGGGCAGTTGGTGCACCACTTACAGCGGGGAGTGGATGCCTGCTGGAGACATGGGCTTGGTGGGCTCTGTGGGGCTTAGCATCCCTTCTGACATAGCTCTTCCTACCCAACCAACCACAGTGGAGACCAGTACCTCTACGCACTACACACCTCTCCATCTCCAGGCTGCAGTGTCCGAGGATGGCGGGCCAGGCACTCACTGCAGGTCCGCAGCCTCCGACACTCCTCAGGCGAGCGAGGCATTGGGGAACAAGGAGGCACCCCACAGCCCAACCTAGAGGGCATGAGACTGGCTCACTCACATGCATCTAGGACTCATGCTTTGTCTCTTAAACATGGTCCAGCAGAAACCCACCCTACACCATGTCCCAAGCAGTACCTCAGGATCCTGGTCAACCCCACCCATTGGTGATACATGGGCTGATGTCCACCTGCCACTGGAACCTGAGACATTACCAACTGTCCCCTGCTCCCTATCCCTATCCAAAACAGTGTCCTTCCTCTCACACAGACAGAGGTCAGGTCTCCCTGTGCCACCTCCCCTTGCCTCTCAGTCCCTCAGAGGCACCCCAGGAATGTCTCTGAACTGAAACTTTCCATCCCCCTGTCTCATCCACAGCACAGGTCTATAATTCCTTGGAAGCTCATGGATTTTTAGCATTATTCAGATTTAAAAAAAAAAAAAAAAACTGGTACTCCTGTTATGACGCACAGGCTCACAGGTGGGTGTGTCAGCATCCCATAATCAAATCCATTAACAATACCTCAGGATACATGGTGACATGCTCTGCTGCCTATAATGGGACAAACAAAACCCATAAACAGGCTTCCATCATAGCAACAGAGCAGGAAAATGAGTTAACCAAAGGCTTCCAGAGATGTGTGGATTCCTGAACTGCAGGTGAGGAAACTGTAGAGTAGGTCAGAGCTTGGTCTCAGCAGGTACTGGAAGCCTTTTCTGAGCTGATCCCACTTGCCCTTCCTGTCTCAGTGTCTGCCAGTGCAGATGATATTGCAAATACCCTAGGCGCAGCACTGCTTTCAGTCTTTGCTGGTCCAAATTACACTGATCATTTAGAACCAAGTTGCCACCCAGCTCCTCCAGAAGGGAGACCTCAGGGTACAAGCAGGGCTCATACTGGAGCAGTCCCAACCACCTCCACCTCTCACAATCACTCACTTCCCCATGTATGAACCAGAACCAGACAGTCAAACTTCAAGACCTCCCTCAGGTCCAGCCCACCTCCTAAAGCCCTCAGAGAACACCAGTGTGTACTGTGCAATGAACTGTCAGTCACTATGGTTACCTGTGGGCCTGGTCCCCAGACAGGCAAGCACCATGGCACCAGCTGCAGGCCCCAGACTGGTTACAAGCTTCAGGTGAAGGCAGTAGATGGCAGGGGTCAGGGGGCAAGGTCAATGCCAGCAGGCGGCCCAAGGCCACTCCCCCAAATCCTCCAGAGATGTACAGGCGGCTACCCACTGCTGCAACTGCATGGGCCACAGACTCCTCCATCGGGGATCCCACAAAGGCTGGACCTGAAGAAAGATGGGGTGTTCAGAGACAGGTAGAGAGCAGGAAACACAAGGAAGAGAGCCACCAGAAGACCGGTCAGGAGGGACATGTGGAGATGACACAGTGACAGAAGGCAGATAGAGAAAGGCAGAGAGGAGATGGACAGATGGACTGGAGAATCAGGCAGCAAAGAGAGGAACAGAAAGGTAGACAAAAAGGAAAAACGATATGAAGAGAGGAACAAGAACAGAGGTGGGGGCTGGAAAGATAACTCAGTGGTTAAGAACATTTGTTGCTCCTGGAGAGGACCCAGGTCAGGTTTCCAGCACCCACATGGTGGCTCACAACCATCTGTAAGTCCGATTCCAGGGGATATGATACCTCCTTCTGACCTCTGTGGGCACCGGCACACATGTGGTGTACAGACATATAGACAGACAAACACTCATACCTGTATTATAAAATATCAAGAAAGCTTAAAAAGGAAAAGACAAGATTAGCAGTGGGCTGGGGAAGTGCTGAGTGGCACAGTGCTGCCTAGCAAGCACAAGGCATGGGTTCCACCCAGAACACTGTACAGAACGAACAAGCAAAAGGAGAGGAGCTAGACAAAGATTCTGAACCCAGATGGAGATGGTGGTCACACGGCATTAAAAACTATGTGACAGTAAAAGCTCTAAATGCCACCATAATAATAAATTATCTGTATGTGATTGTGTGTGTGCGTGTGCATGTGCGTATGTGTATGTTTTGCTAGGAACTGAAGCCAGGACATTGTGCATGCCAAGCAAGTACTCTGCCATCTGGCTACACACAAAGCTCTATTGACCATTTTTAAATGGTTTAAGTTTCATATTACATATAATGGTTTAAATGTCATATAAATTTAAATTAATATCTGGGTTTTTTTAAATCCAAGACAAAATGAATATTAGGAAGGCTGATTCAGAGTAAAAGGGAACTAGAGAGCATGAGAGAGAAAGGGAAAAGGAAAAGAGAAAACACACAGAACACAGGTCCTAGGAATACAAGCCATCACAGTACACAATGAAAAGGCTAGATAGGGTCTGAGATCATGGCTTAGCAATAGCGCTCACATTGGACATTCCTCAGTGAGGGCTGGGGGCATGGCTCAGTGGTGGAGCATTTATCCAGAATCCTACCTATAAGGCCAAGGAGATAAGATGTGGGAGAACAGGGACCTGTCTGTTGGTAGGAAGAAAGTAGTATGTGATGTACAGTACATTCCTATGCTCCGAAGGGGAGAGGGAGGCAGAGGAGGAGAATGAGCCCAGGGTTACAAGGAGCAATATCAGTTGTGGAGATTCTAGGGCTGGGAGCTGGAGGCATGGCTCAGGAATAGAGTGCTTGCCTAGAATCCACAAGTGAGGGGTGTGGGACATGGCTCAGTCCTAGAACACTTGCCTAAATCTACCAGCGGTAATGCAATTGTCTTGTATGTGCAAGGCCTGAGTGTCTCAGAAGCATTGAAAAAAACAAGTCATATGCCTATTTCTCTTTCTCTCTGTGTCAACATTTTGCTTATTACAAAATACAAATTCCTTTCCAGTTCTAAACTATCTAGACTCCCCCTTTGTATTCTTCCACTAACACGTAATTACTGCAGTCTGGTTATTAAGGATATAATGGTCAGTAAATAAATAGCACTGTGGTTTTTGTTTGCTTGTTTATTTTGGGAGTTTCTTTTGAGCGTCATAAAAGTAAAGTTTATTCTATAGTACATTCTACATTTTTATATATTAAACTTCCAATTTTTAAAAAGATTATTTAATGTGTGTGTGTGTGTGTGTGTGTGTGTGTGTGTGTGTGTGTGTGTGTCAGGGTCTTTCCCTGAATTTGGAACCTGAGTTTTCTGAGCTAGTCTGGAAGCCACCAAGCTCCAGTGACCCTGCTGTCTCTGCTTGCCTCAGAGCTGGAGTTACAAGCATGTGTGGGACACTCAACTCATTATGTGGGTGCTGAGATCTGAACTCTAGTCTTCACGGATACACAGAAAGCATTTGTGACTGCTGAGCCATCTCTCCAGTTCTACAATTTCCAATTCTTTAAGCCCATTTCTAACCCGTGAACAGAAAACCTGGAAGGACACTTTCTACTTACAACAGTGGTTGTTGCTACAGAGCTTTTGTTTTTCTTCCTATTTTATAAATTATGTATAATGATTACTATTACTTTTATAACCAGAATAAAAAATTATTTCTGGAGAGGCAGGCAGAGCGTCTTCAGAGGCAGGCAGAGCGGTGGCAGAGACGCGGTCGTAATAAAGACCAAAAACTGAGCTATTACCCACTGAGGAGTTAGTGAAAACAAGGAGATTAAGAGCTTGGAACAGGGTTGGGGATTTAGCTCAGTGGTAGAGCGCTTGCCTAGCAAGCGCAAGGCCCTGGGTTCAGTCCTCAGCTCTGAAAAAAAAAAAAAGAGCTTGGAACAGGGACTGGAGAGATGGCTCAGAGGTTAAGAGCACTGACTGCTCTTCCAGAGTTCCTGAGTTCAATTCCCAGCACCCACATCGTGGCTCACAACCATCTGTAATGAGATCTGGCACCCTCCTCTGAGTACATAATAAATAAATCTTTAAAAAAAAAAAAAAAAAAAAGAGCTTGGAACAGGGACGCCTTTAATCCCAGCACCCAGGGAAGGAGCCATCTCCATGAGATGCGACCAGAATGGATCCGAACACTCTGTCTAAGGTCAACCCAGGGTCCAGCTGCCGATCCTACGAAACCCAACAACTTGGAGGTGTTGGTGAGATTACCCTACTAAACAACCTGCTCAGCTGAGATCCATTCGGGAGAGGATTTAGAATCCTACAGTCTGCAGTCTGAGGAAACAAGATCAGCTGAGGAGTTGACGAATGAACAAAACGTGACCTGAGAACACAAAAGAAGGCACCGCCCAACCACTGAACCAGATCACCAGAATCATAGGCCTACACTACACCGACCAGGAACAGGTAAGCCCCCATCTCTAGACCGACAGATCAGGTCTCTAGCCTCTAGCCCTACCCATCGGAGTCCCAGCGACCAGACAGCTACCTTTCCCTGCTCCCCCACTAAAAAAAAAAAATAAACCTACGAACCTAACAACCACTGAAACCATAAGCACACCCTGCACCAACTGGGAACAACTGCTACCTGAGACAGAACCCATTAACACTGATTTGACTAAGCTGCTCCCGAAGAAACAGAGCACAACAGCACCAATTTAACCAAGAACTCCTCGTGAACCAAGACTAAACATTAGAACAAGAGAGGCACTCTCAGACACAGACACCTCTTGCACCAAGCAGAGGAAGAGATGAGTAGACGCCAGTGCAAAAATACAGGCAACAACATAAAGACCTATATGGCAACAACAGAACCTAGTGATTCTACACTTGCAAGATCTGAACATACCAAGACAGAAGAAACAGAAGAAATCACTTGTAAAAATGACTTTAAGAAGATGATAGAGGCCCTTAAAGAAGAAATAAAAAATTCCCTCAAAGAGGAAATAAAAAATTCCCTTAAAGAGGAAATGGAAAACTCCATTAAAGAGGAAATAAAAAATTCTCTTAAAGAAATTGAAGAAAAATCGAACAAAAAATTGGAAGAAATCAAAGAAAGCCAAGAAAAAGCAATTAAACAGATGAAAGAAACAATCCAAGATCTGAAAAATGAATTTGAGACAATAAAGAAAACACATGCTGAGGGAATGCTGGAAATAGAAATCCTGACTAAACGAACAGGAACTACAGAAGCAAGCATAACCAACCGAATGCAAGAGATGGAACAGAGAATCTCTGACACTGAAGACACAATAGAGAAAATAGATTTGTCAGAAAAAAGAAAACACCAAAGACAAAAAAGTCATAACACAAAACGTCCAAGAAATTTGGGACACCATGAAAAGACCAAACCTAAGAATAATAGGGATAGAAGAAGGAGAAGAATACCAACTCAAAGGCACAGAAAATATATTCAACAAAACCATAGAAGAAAACTTTCCTAACCTAAAGAAAGAAATACCTATGAAGATACAAGAAGCTTACAGAACACCAAATAGGCTGGATCCAAAAAAATTGTCCCCTCGCCACATAATAATCAAAACACTAAACACACAGACCAAAGAAAAAATATTAAGAGCCGCAAAGGAAAAAGAACAAGTAACATATAAAGGCAAACCCATCAGAATACCACCAGACTTCTCAATAGAGACTATGAAAGCTAGAAGGTCCTGGACAAATGTTATGCAGACACTAAGAGATCATGGATGCCAACCCAGACTATTATACCCAGCAAAACTCTCAATCACCATAGGTGGAGTAAACAAAATATTCCATGATAAAACCAGATTTAATGAATACCTGACCACAAACCCAGCCCTACAGAAAGCACTAGAAGGAAAAATCCAACCCAAAGAAGCTAAACACACCCATGAAAACTCAGGCAATAGTTAATCCCACACCAACAAACACCAAAGAAGGACAACACAACACGACCACAAAAAGTAACAGGAATTAACACTCACTGGTCATTAATATCCATCAATATCAATGGTTTCAACTCACCTATAAAAAGACACAGACTAGCCGGGCGTTGGTGGCGCACGCCTTTAATCCCAGCACTCGGGAGGCAGAGCCAGGCGGATCTCTGTGAGTTCGAGGACAGCCTGGGCTACCAAGTGAGTTCCAGGAAAAGGCGCAAAGCTACACAGAGAAACCCTGTCTCGAAAAACCAAAAAAAAAAAAAAAAAAAAAAAAAAAAAGACACAGACTAACAGAATGGATAAGAAAACAGGATCCATCCATCTGCTCTATACAAGAAACTTAACTTATTATGTTAACTTCAAAGACAGACACTACCTCAGAGTAAAGGACTGGGAAAAGGCTTTCCAAGCAAATGGACCTAAGAAACAAGCTGATGTAGCTATCCTAATATCTAATAAAATAGACTTCAAACTAAAATCAATCGAAAGAGATCAGGATGGACATTACATATTTATCACAGGAAAAATCCACCAAGATGAAGTCTTGATTCTGAACATTTATGCCCCAAATACAAAAGCACCCACATTCATAAAAGAAACACTACTAAAGCTTAAAACGCACATCACACCCCACACATTAGTAGTGGGAGATTTCAACACACCACTCTCACCAAAAGACAGATCCACCAGACTGAAACTTAACAAAGAAATAAAAGACCTAACAGATGTTATGACTCAAATGGACTTAATAGATATCTACAGAACATTCCATCCTAACACAAAAGAATATACCTTCTTCTCAGCACCCCATGGAACCTTCTCAAAAATTGACCACATGCTTGGTCACAAAACAAATCTCAACAGATACAAAAAAATTGGAATAACCTCCTGTATCTTACCGGACCACCATGCCTTAAAGTTAGACTTCAACAACAACAAAAATTATAGAAAGCCTACAATATCATGGAAACTGAATAATGCCCACCTGGAACATCAATGGGTCAAGGAAGAAATAAAGAAAGAAATTAAAGATTTCCTAGAATCCAATGAAAATGAAAGTACAACATACCCAAACTTATGGGACACTATGAAAGCAGTGCTAAGAGGAAAATTCATAGTTCTAAATGCACACAGTTTGGGCTTTCTCTCGACCATCGCCAGTAGTCTATTGTGGAGGTATCTTTGTGGATTTCTGGGGACCTCTCTAGCACTTTGCTTCTTCAAATTCCTATGGGGTCTTCATTTATCATGGTCTCTTTTTCCTTGTTCTCCCTCTTTGTTCTTGATCCAGCTGGGATCTCACGCTCACCTAAGCTCTCTTTCCCTCGACCCTTGACTTACTCTGGTGATAGGATGGCCAAACACCCTAACTGTTGTGCTAGAAATCTCATCCAGTGACTGATAGAAGCAGATGCAGAGATTCCACGGCCAGGCCCCAGGTGGAGCTCCAGAAATCTAATCGGCGAGAAAGAGGAGGGATTGTATGAGCAATAATTGTTGAGACCAAGACTGGAAAAAGCGCAGGGACAAATAGCCAAACTAGTGGAAACACATGAACTATGAACCAAGAGCTGAGGAGCCCCCAACTGGATCAGGCCCTCTGGATAAGTGAGACAGTTGATCAGCTTGAACTGTTTTGGAGACATCCAGGCTGTGGGACTGGGACCTGTCCTTAGTGCATGAGCTGGCTGTTTGGAACCTGGAGCCTATGCAGGGAAACTTGGCTCAGCCTGGGAGGAGGGGACTGGACCTGCCTGGACTGAGTCTACCAGGTTGAGCTGAATCCCCAGGGAAGTCTTTGCCCTGGAGGAGATGGGAATGAGACGTGGGATGGGGGGGTGCGGGAGGAGGGAGGACAGGGGAATCCGTGGCTGATATGTAAAATTAAATCAAATTATAAAATTAAATTAAAAAAAAAAGATGGAGAAATCTCATACCAATGACTTAACAGCACAACTGAAAGTTCTAGAACAAAAAGAAACAAACTCACCCAGGGGAAATAGACGCCAGGAAATAATCAAATTGAGACCTTAAATCAATGAAATAGAAACAAAGAGAACAATACAAAAAAAAAATCGATGAAACAAAGAGTTGGTTCTTTGAAAAAAAATCAATAAGATAGACAAACCCCTATCCAAATTAACCAAAAGGCAAAGAGAGAGCACCCAAATTAACAAAATCAGAAATGAAAAGGGAGACATAACAACAGACAATGAGGAAATCCAGAGACTCATCAGTTCATACTTCGAAAACTTGTACTCCACAAAATTGGAAAATCTGGAAGAAATAGACAATTTTCTGGATAGGTACCACATACCAAAGTTAAATCAAGACTAGATAAACTATTTAAATAGACCAATAACCCCTAAAGAAATAGAAACAGTCATCAAAAGTCTCCCAACCAAAAAAAAAGCCCAGGACCAGATGGTTTCAGTGCAGAATTCTACCAGATTTTCAAAGAAGAACTAATTCCAATACTCTTCAAATTGTTCCACACAATAGAAACAGAAGGAACATTACCAAATTCTTTTTATGAGGCTACAGTTACCCTGATACTCAAACCACACAAAGATGCAACAAAGAAAGAGAATTACAGACCAATCTCCCTCATGAACATTGATGCAAAAATACTCAACAAAATATTGGCAAACCGAATCCAAGAACACATCAAAAAAAATTATCCACCATGACCAAGTAGGTTTCATCCCAGGGATGCAAGGATGGTTCAACATACAAAAATCTGTCAATGTAATCCACCATATAAACAAACTGAAAGAAAAAAAACACATGATCATCTCATTAGATGCTGAAAAAGCCTTTGACAAAATCCAACACCCCTTCATGATAAAAGTCTTAGAGAGATTAGGAATACAAGGAACATTCCTAAACATAATAAAGGCAATTTACAGCAAGCCAACAGCCAACATCAAATTAAATGGAAAGAAACTCAAAGCGATTCCACTAAAATCAGGAACAAGACAAGGCTGTCCACTCTCCCCATACTTATTCAATATAGTACTTGAAGTTCTTGCTAGAGCAATAAGTCAACAAAAGGAGATCAAGGGGATACAAATTGGAAAGGAAGAAGTCAAACTTCCACTATTTGCAGATGATATGATAGTGTACATAAGTGACCCCAAAAAATCTACCAGGAAACTCCTACAGCCGATAAACTCCTTCAGTAAAGTGGCAGGATACAAGATCAACTCAAAAAAAAAATCAGTAGCCCTCCTATACACAAATGATAAAAGGGATGAGAAAGAAGTCAGAGAAACATCACCCTTTACAATAGCCACAAATAATATAAAATACCTTGGGATAACACTAACTAAACAAGTGAAGGACCTTTTTGATAAGAACTTTAAATCTCTAAAGAAAGAAATTGAAGAAGATATCAGAAAATGGAAGGATCTCCCATGCTCATGGATAGGTAGGATTAACATAGTAAAAATGGCAATCTTACCAAAAGCAATCTACAGATTCAATGCAATCCCCATCAAAATCCCAACACAACTCTTCACAGACCTCAAAAGAACAATACTCAATTTCATATGGAAAAACAAAAGACCCAGGATAGCTAAAAGAATCCTGTATGATAAAGCAACCTCTGGAGGCATCACCATCCCTGACATCAAACTCTACTATAGAGCTATAGTAATAAAAACAGCTTGGTACTGGTATAAAAACCGACATACGGACCAATGGAATCAAATTGAAGACCCTGACATTAACCCACACACCTATGAACACCTGATTTTTTACAAAGAAGCCAAAACCATACAATGGAAAAAAGAAAGTATCTTCAACAAATGGTGCTGGCATAACTGGATGTCAATATGTAAAAGATTACAAATAGATCCATATCTGTCACCATGCACAAACTCAAGTCCAAGTGGATCAAAGACCTCAACATAAATCCAGTTACACTAAACTTAATAGAAGAGAAAGTAGGAAGTACTCTTGAATGCACTGGCACAGGAGATTACTTCCTAAATATAACACCAGCAGCACAGACACCGAGAGAAACAATTAATAAATGGGACCTCTTGAAACCGAGAAGCTTTTGTAGGGCAAAAGACACGGTCAATAAGACACAAAGACAGCCTACAGAATGGGAAAAGACCTTCACCAACCCCACATCTGACAGAGGACTGATCTCCAAAGTATATAAAGAACTCAAGAAACTAGACATCAAAATACTGAACAACCCAATTAAAAAATGGGCTGAGCCGGGCGTTGGTGGCGCACGCCTTTAATCCCAGCACTCGGGAGGCAGAGCCAGGCGGATCTCTGTGAGTTCGAGGCCAGCCTGGGCTACCAAGTGAGCTCCAGGAAAGGCGCAAAGCTACACAGAGAAACCCTGTCTCGAAAAAAAAAAAAAAAAAAAATGGGCTGAAGAGCTAAACAGAGAATTCTCAAAAGAAGAATCACAAATGGCTGAAAGACATTTAAAGAAATGCTCAACATCTTTAGTCATCAGAGAAATGCAAATCAAAACGACTCTGAGATACCACCTTACACCTGTCAGAACGGCCATGATCAAAAACACTAATGACAGTCAATGTTGGAAAGGATGCGGAGCAAAGGGAACACTCCTCCACTGTTGGTGGGAATGCATACTTGTACAACTACTGTGGAAATCAGTATGGCAGTTTCTCAGAAAATTGGGAATTGATCTACCTCAATATACCCAGCCATAGCACTCTTGGGCATATACCCAAGGAATGCTCTGTCATACCACAAAGATACATGCTCAACTATGTTCATAGCAGCACTATTTGTAATAGCCAGAACCTGGAAACAACCTAGATGCCTGTCAACTGAAGAATGGATTAAGAAAATGTGGTATACACACACACACACACACACACACACACACACACACACACACACACAATGGAGTACTACTCAGCAGAGAAAAACAATGACAACATGAAATTTGCAGGCAAATGGATGGAACTAGAAAATATCATCCTGAGTGAGGTAACCCAGACTCAGAAGGACAAACATGGTATGTACCCACTCGTAAGTGGATTCTACATATAAAGCAAAGAACAATCAGACTGCAACCCACAGTACCAGGGAGGCTATATATATAGCATGGGGGACCCTAGGATGACTGTGGCTTATAATAATTACTCAATTACTGGGCAAGCCTCAATGAAACATTTCACAATTAGGATAAGAATTTATACTGTATCAAGCTGATAATAGAAAAATAAATAAATAAATAAATAAATAAATAAATAAATAAATAAATAAATATTTCTGTGGTGGCACAGGCCTTTAATCCCAGCACTCAGGATTCAGAGGCAGGTGAATTTCTGTGAGTTCAAGGCCAGGCTGGCCTACAGAGTGAGTCCAGGCCAGCCAAACTGACATAGTGAGACTATATGTCAAATAATAAAACAGTATGTAGACAAAAATAAACCATTCTAAGAAAAAAAGAAAGGGTCCATGAGATGGCTCAGTAGGTAAAGGCCTGATGGCCTAAGTTCAATTCCCTGGACCCACATGCAGAAGGACAGAACCAATTCCTTCAAGCTGATCTCTAACTACCATATATGTGCATATAAACCCCCACATACACAAATAAAGTAAATAAAATCTAAAAAAAAAATTGTTGAAAGAAAAAAGATAGTAACTCCATGGTCTCTAGATATATGGAAGGGAAAGGAATTTGCTGATGTATCACCAGAGGCCCAAGTGACTTCTAAAGAGGGTCAGGGTCCCCAGACCATGGACAAGGCTCCACATGGCTGTCTCCCTGGGTATAGCAACAGGGACTCACGTGTGAGGTCGGGCAGGAGCCAGGTGTTGCAGTTGACCTGGTAGAGCAGAACATCACTGCTGAATTCATCAGGGTCCGAGCGCCCCCCAAGGACCACCATGGTGTCTCCTAGCAGAGCTGAAGCATGGAAAAGCCGGGGACGGGGCTGTTGGGAGACACATGTAGGGAGGGCCTGTCAGAGCTCTACCCTTGGTTTCACATGCTCCTTCCCAACCCACCTGCCACCCATAAATCCATCCCCCACCCCGCCTCAGCCAGCTTATCCATCTTCACCTTTTTCTGAAGGAAAACTCTTGGGTCCTGCAGAGCAGCCCACAGAACCATCCCCTGGGCCCCACAACCTACTCTATCCCCTATAAACTTGATCTCTTCTGTGGCCTTCTTCCCCAGAGGGGCTTAGGAGTGTATGTACATCACATGTAACTGTCTTTCCCATACCTGTCTCCTTAACCTTATAAGGCAAGGGTTAGAGGTAACCATAGATGGTGGGCTCAAGAAGGGGAGGGGATCTGTCAGGGTGTGCTGGCGCAGAAACCATGCCTCTGATTTCCTGGCCAAGGATTCTTTCCTCCAAACCAGGAATGGAAAAAGAAGCAATTGCCATTATCATAGTTCAGCACAGGGGACTGAAAGGAAGGGACAAGAGGCAGGAATCTGGGTAGGGGAAGCCAGTGCTTGGGGAACCTCCCTTCTGTGGTGATAGCCAGCTGTCCTAACCTTTGCCCCCTGAGAAGGTGCAAGCAAGCTCCAGGTGCGGTCAGGACAGTGCAGAGAGTAGAGCTCCGGAGAAGGTGCTGCCAGTTCCACATGGAAGCGGAACCCCCCAAACACATAGAGGGAGTCGGTGGCCTCGTGGTAGACTGCAGAATGACCATAGAGACCTGGAGGGGCAGAAAGACCACAGAGATGGCAGGGAAGGGCTGGCAGCCAATGCTGTCCCCCGACTTCCTGGAATCTTCTTAGTGACTACATCCCCTCCTGAATGGCCCTGTGGCCAGACTTGGGGAGCCCTTCATTCCTCCCCTCTCCTTAGGGTCTAGGAGACAAGCCCAGGAAGGACAGCCAATGGTTGGGGAGATGTGACAGGGTAGGAGGAGGGGTGGAGGCAGAATGTCTGACAGAGAGACACGGAGGGGAGGAGGGACGGAAGAGAGGTGGAGATCTCAGGACCTGGAAGGAGACGGCAGCCACACTAAGGGAGGTAAGCAGAGAAACTGGACATGCCAAAGACGCGTCTCTGGAAAGCCAGCTGGAGTCAGAAGACAACAAGGAGATTTTTTTCTTTTTTAGTTCAGTGGCAGTGACCAGACCGTGGAGTGGACTGGAAGCTCAAGCAGAGTCCAGACAGCTTCCACTGCAGCCCACCTGTCGGGGGTGTTCCGCTCTGGGCTCCAGACACCCAGGTGCCAGTTGCCAGCTGGTACTCCAACAACCGCTGATTGAAGCCATTTTCAGGAGAGTAGCCACCCACCAAGAGCAAAGACAGGCCTCCACGGGCAGTAAGGGTGTGGCCAGCAACTGCTGGCAACTCCATGTTCTGAGGGGCCTGTAAGATAGAGAGCTAGTGTCACCCAAAGGGGTAGAGGAAGACTCACTTTATGGAGAGAAGTAAGATCAGCCCCAACTAAGGAGTAGAGTTCCACAGGGCTGCGTAGACTCTGGCCTGCCAGGGCCCAGGTAGGTTCTGCCTGCTCCACACCTACTTCTCCAGGCACAATGAGAAGTCCTTATTCCTTTGTTCTGTTGTTGGATGGAACTGCATCCCATTTAGGTCAACTGGAGTGTCACAGGCCCTTGTCCAAGGACCAGTTTGTAACTACAAATATATAATTTAGGTTGCCAGTAAAATTCAATTTTACAACTCCCTACCCTACTGTGGTGCTGGGGATTGACCCCATGACCTGGTATAAGCTAAACAAGTGCTCTATAACTGAGCCACACCCCAGCCCCTCACTGGGGGATTCTAAGCAGGAACTCTACCACTGAGCCACACCCCAGTCCCTCACTGGGGGATTCTAGGCAGGGGCTCTATCACTGAGCCACACCCCCAGCCCCTCACTGGGGGATTCTAGGCAGAGGCTCTACCACTGAGCCACACCCCCAGCCCCTCATTGGGGGATTCTAGGCAGAGGCTCTACCACTAAGCCACACCCCAGCCCCTCACTGGGGGATTCTAGGCAGGTGCTCTATCACTAAGCCACACCCCCAGTCCTCACGGGTGCATTCTAGGCAGGTGCTCTATCACTAAGATACACTCCAGGCCTCTATTCCCACACTTCTGTAGGAACCCTGAGGACAGATACTTCTGGTGATAAACTCAAAGGAACTGCCATGGCCATCTGTTGGACCTGTTGCGAGGACAGGGCTAGGGTGGAGACAGAGGCTCACCTTCTCCTGTCTCCACTGCAGGGTAGTGAGGTTAAGGACCCAGAAGTCACGGGTGATGCCCCCAGCTGTGAGACCCCCAAGCAGGTACATGGCACCACGGCCAGCAGGCACATAGGCAGCTGCATGGAAGGAGCGGGGTGATGGGCCTGGGCCCCCATCCTCAGCTCCTGCCAGCATCTGTGTCCACCTGCGCTCACTGACTGAATACCTGGAGCCAAGATGCAAAATATCAGTCTTACTAAGCAGTGGTTCCCACATTCTTAAAGATGTCCTAGCAACCCTTGGGTTGATTTCCCTATGACAATCATCTTAACATTCTCTGGGGCAAGGAAGGTTAACACTCCCAAACAGTCCTCCTGGTGCCCACAGACAGGTGAGCTTCCTATAACAAGTGTCCCAACCACCTTTGGGGTGTCCCTTACCCGAGAGGCTTTTCTGCAATACCTAGGGTGAGCCAGGTAGTAGCTATCTCAACAGTCCCTAAAGTAAGCTTTCTTATACAAGTATCCCATACCCCTAGAGCAGTCCTTACCTATACAGGTTTCCCAGCAGGCCCTGTGGCAGGCCCAGGCCCCCAAACATCCACAAGGTGGCATCAGGTCCCTCTACCATAGTGTGTCCCAGGCGGTGTAAGAAGCGGCTAGCAGTGTCCTGAAGTAGGAATGAGGATGCTAGAGGTCAGGCCAAGGTCATGACAAAGTGTCAGGCCTAGGTGGAGGGTTTACGGGTAGTCTCAAGAGTGGAGGTGGAAGATTGAACCACAGGACAAAGTTGTCACTCTAACTCACAGCTGAGAGGCGGCTGTCCATGAGTGTCTCCCAGACCAACTGTCCGCCATCCAGCTTTGTGGCACAGTCTGGACCCCCAAAGCCCTCAGCACAGATGCATACACCTAGGCTCTAGGGAACAGCAGAAAGAAGCTCAGAGGAGCCCCGAATACCATCCCTATCCCAGCTGGTAGTTCCTGTCCCACCTGTACCTGGTTACAAACCCCTGCCCCAGTGTGGGCATTGCAGTTCTCAGGACACAGAGCCATGCGGCAGTGAGGGCCAGCCCAGCCCTGAGGACAGCGGCAGAGCCCAGCACCTGCAGCCCCATCCTGGGGCACACATTCCTGAGGGACGGGGCAGCTGCCAGGACCCCCTGATCCACATCGGGCAGAGCCCACAGAAGCATTGAATCCCCAGGACGAGGAGCCATTGGCCTCCCAATGCAGCACAAGTAACCCTGTGGGGAAAGAGGTAGAGGGCTGGCTGGAGGCCCACTCTAGGCACTGTTCCTATGCTGGTGGACAGGAACCACCAGGGAAACCAGCCATTACAGCACAGCCTCCTTTACCCAGTCTATCAGGTTCCACTCACTTTAGGTTTTTGTTTACTTTTTTCAAGACAGGATTTCTTTGTGTAGCCCTGGCTGTAGACCAGGCTGGTCTAGAACTCACAGAGATCCACCTGCCTCTGCCTGCCAGGTGCTGGGATTAAAGTGTACACCACCACCGTCCAACAGCACACTTTAGTTTTAAGTGGGGAGGTTTTTGTTTTTTTTTTTTTCAAACAAGGTCTCCTAGTTCAGGCTGGCCTTAAACTATGTAGCTGAGGATGACCTTGAACTCCTGATCCTCTGGCCTCTTCCTCACATGTGCTAGGTTACCAGAAAGTGCCACCACACCTGGCTCTAAATTCCAGCCATTTTCAACCTAACTCTTAGGCTAGGGCTCTAGCTCTATGTACCTAGCACATGCCTAGATCCTTCTCTTCAGCCACTGCCTGCTGTTCCGGGCTGCCATCAAACCAGTGCCTTGCCTCACTGAACATCAGCACCATCTCCCACTGTCTCCTGGCTGCCCTTGTGATCTTTACAGGCATGAATCTGACCCTACCGTGGGCAACTGCAAGCCTTCCAAAACTCACAGCATTCTTCTGCAGGAGCCGCTCTCCTGAAAAAGAGTACTGTGGTGGTATACACCTGCAGTCTCAGCACCCAGGAGAGAAGGCTGGAGGGTCAGGAGTTCAAGGCCATTCTGCAGTTGCTAGGATGTAACTAGCACAGTTTTTGCAGACTGCTTGGCTGCATGGACAAAGCCCTGGGTTCAGTCCTCAGCACTACATAAAGCCTGGCATGGGGGTACACGCCTATTATCCCAGCACTGGGAAGATGCAGGCAGGAGGATCAGGAGTCCAAGGTCATCCTCAACTACACTGTCAGTTTGAGACTGATCTAGGCTATCAGACCCTGGCTCAAAAAAGGAAGGAATGGAATGAGCGTAGCCACAGTGGCTTACCCCTGTAACAACTCCATTACTAGGGAAGCTGAGGAAACAGGACTGCAAAGAGTTTTCAAATAAAAAAACTCCCTTTCTGGTACCCATAGGGACCTAAAGACTCCTCTGAACTCAAGATTTCTCACTTTTGCCATCCCATACACCTCAGTACTGGCCTTCCAGCCTGCTCTCAGGGCCTGGCACCTGCTATTCTTCTGCCTGGAGAAGCTGCCCTCCCATGCCTCTGACCTTGCTTCTAGCCGAATTCCCCTCTTTAAAGACACTTCACCTGGCTCCACCTCCCAAGACACGATAGGGTCCACTCCTTCCCACTGCCTCAGTGAAAGAGGCAGTCTGTTCCCCTTCCCAGTCCGTGAGGGTAGCACATGTACCCTTGGCTCATCACTGTACCCACATCTGACTCAGGCCAGCTCAGTGTGAGAGCCCCCTCAGTTTTAGTGGCTCCCTCATGGCCTGGGGTTTCACACATGCTACAGCAAACTGGCTCCAATTCACCCATTTGTCTCCAGCCTCAACTGCTCTGCATTTCCTAAAGGCTTGCTTAAAGCAGCCCAGGAAGCCAGCTCTTCCTTGGCACCCCCTCTCCTAAGTTTCTCAGCCTCTCAGCCAGGTGGATGCTGAGGGTTGGTCAATTCTTTGGTGTGAATACTCCTGTGTATTACACTATGAACAGCCGCATCTCTGTGTCTACCTACCAGATGACAGAAGTATTCCTCATTGTCACACAAAATGTCTCCAGGCATTGCCAAATGCCCCCAAGGGACAAAACTCCCTGGTTCAGAAGTGTAAGGGTAAGGAGATGGCTGAGGGTTCTCACACCAGCTACAGTGGATGACCCTTATAGACATACCCTATTCATCCCTTTCTCCAGAACCAACCTAGCCAGCAAAATCCTATTGCTCTCAACCACAGTCCAGGAGAAAAGCCATATCACCTAGGCAAAGGACTGTGTCAACTGCAACCCACATCAGTCCCTGAGCTGGGGACCTGGGTCCTACACCCAATCAGTGATAGGTGCAGAAGCACAGGATACAAAGCCCAGTTTAAAAAAAAAATCTTCAAAGCTCAGAACAAGGGTTGGGATGGAGCTGGAGAGAGAATGCTTGACTAGAATCTACTAGTGAGGGTTAGAAGTGGGACTCAACAGGAGAGAGTGCGCCTAGCACCTAAGCGACCTCAGACTGGATTTCATCCCCAACACTGAAGGATGAGATGAGGAGAAGCCCAAGATGAACCAATCTCACTCTCTCAAACTCCCATACCAGACAAGGCCTGCACAGTGAGGGGTCTGTCCCGCCGCTGGCCACAGAAGGCAGCTATGAGGCTCCGGTCTGACTGCACAACACCAGTGTCCAGGAAGCGTGGGAATCCATCAAAGGCCAGGACATAGCTCAGCTGAAAAGGTATAGACCCAAGAGTTATGGATGTGCTTGGAGTCTGGGAGAGAAGGGCTCAAGAGGAGACAGCAGAATGCAGTGGAAGCACTTTCTAATCTCAGCTACATGGGAGGGTGAGGAGGACTGAGTTCACTATGAGTCTGGGCTCCATGATAAGAGCCTACACCAGAGAGAGAATATGAGAGAACGGGAGAGAGTAACCTAAGTCTAGGGAATGGGCTATTTGAACATGCAGGGCAGACCATGTTTGTACCATGGTGGCTGCCCCTCCCATCCTGCATCCAAACCAGACACAGCTAATAAACCAGACACTCGGGCACCAAACCTCTTCCTCGATATGCAGTAGTACATTAGTAGTAGCCACTACTAATGCATCAGAGTAGGCACCCGAGGTATAAGAATTGACCACAGCTGGTCTGGGAGGAGGTGCTAGAGGATCTGAAGAATGAGAGGCAGGAACTCAGGAAATCAAAAAAGAACTGGGAAATGGGAGGATCTTAGAGCCTAGAACAGTTTTAGACATGTAGGATCAAACAAACCAACAGTGACATGGGGGTCAGGATCTATTTAGGGGATCCAAATTGGGAAGGGGACATGGTTCTAGCTGATAAACTGAACCCTGGTCCCCTCAGTGCTCACTGTGCAGGGGGTGCTGCTGTCTGGAGAGAAAGTAAGGGTGAGTGGGGGACAGAGGGTCCCAGGAGCACAGGGCTGTAGCACTTCTGTGGCCGAGACAACCCACACACAGTAGGACAGGCCGGGTCCAGCTCTGGCTGCCCCACCACCTGGAGGCAGCAGTCCCCCAAAGCGGCGGGAGCCCAGAGCCACTGAGGACACGTTGGTGAGGAGGGCACGACCCCCACACTCGCGGAAGCAGGAGCCACCAGCTCTGCAGAACAGAGGAGAGATAGTGTCAGAGCAGTCCTGCCTTACCCCATGGGGTCCCTAAGCCCTCTCTGCCCAGCCCCACCAGTTCTTGACTTACCGGGGGTCCCCATAGTATCCTGGAGAGCAGATCTGACAATGGGCACCCTCAGTATGGTCCTGGCAGAAACACAGCCCACTGAGGTTATCACAGTGGCCACGGCGTGGGTCTCCATGCCCATTGCACTGGCAAGGTCGGCAGCCCCCAGAGCCCGTTGCATTGCCAAAACTGCCAGGCCGACACCGTTCACAATGCTCCCCCCACGTCCAATCTGTGGAGGTCCCAGCAGGTAGGACACAAAGTCAAGAGCAAGGACAGGAAGGGGCCCAGACCACCTGACTCAACTGATCCCAGACCTCCTCCCAAGCTGCTTCAAAGAGTCAAACAAGGATTAGGCCAGGGAAGAAATAGCAAGCCCCTAAAGAGGGGAGCGAGGCCAGACCAGAGAGCTGGGTCAGGAGCAGGGACTGGGGCAGGGGGTTGCAGCAGGACCTGAGGGGAGACTCAGAAAGGAGGAAGTTGGAGTCCTGAAAAGACACCTTCTCCCCGCTCCCCCCCCCCCCCCCCCGTCCTGGCAAAGCTGACCATGGGACTCAGACTATGGTGGCTTACCCTGGCACTCATCACAGAAGCCAGGTCCCCGCCTGCGGCAGTGGCTGTGAAAGTTGCAGCCACAGTCTCGAGAGCAACGTGGGGCAGGGGGTCCTGGGGCAGGTGTGGGTGGGGGCAGATCAGAGGTCCAACCTAGGTCACACACACAAGTGAAATCCGGAGGACCACTACACACACCATGGCCACAGTCTTCCAGGCACCTGAAGAATCATGGCGGAGGTGGGGAAAAGGCTGGTGACCCAGAGTCCTCAAAGCACCCCATCATCTCCACCCACTGCAACACTCTCACAAGTGGCTGCTTCTTCCCATGGTCCTGTGCTGTGCAAGTAAACCTGTTTCCAAGGCAACCCTATCACACGTGGTGATACTTGTCTCCATAGAAACCACATAGCACCACTATGAAAACTCCCAACTAGATCCTCTTCCATCTCCATGGCAATTCTGAAGGCTATGACCCACAACCCAGGAGTACTCTGTTCCTATGGTAAAAGGGTTACCTTGAGCACCCTGCCATTCCACTGAGGTCCTTGTCTGCAAGGTGAAAACTTTATGCTAACCAGGATACCGGTTCTACTGAGAACCCACTACCATGATGGCTTCCTCCCTCTATCTTGAGCTCCAGCCCTGAGGCAACATTCCTACGGCAACCCACATCTCACTCACGTGCGGTTACAGTGTGTGATGCCATCGCCCTGGTAGCCACGCTGGCAGTGACATTCATAGCTGAGAGGCGTGTTCAGGCAGGTCGCCCGTGGATGACACCTTGCCAGGCCCAGGCGACATTCATCCACATCTGGACAGCGGGCATAAGCCCAGCGGGCAGGGAGAGCCACAGGCAACCCCAGGCCCTCTCCCACCCACAGAGAGCAGTTCCCCCCACCCAGGGGTCCAGAGAAATCCCCTTGTAGGCACCTGTGGAGTGGGAGATCAAAGGGGGTACAATATTGAAGTAGGAGACAGCCAGGGAAACAGCAACAGAGATGAAGACAGACAAAAAACAGAAAGATGGAAGAAAACAGAGAGAGGGAAAATAAAAGAGAAAACAGTAGATGTCAATAAGGAAACCGAAAGGGCAGTTACAGGATGTAGGACAGGGCAATGGGGCAGAGAAACAGGTCATTAAAATTACTCAGTAGGGAGAGCCAGGTTTCCCACCCAACCAGCCAAGTCCCTCACCGTCCCAGAGTGGGGTTGTCTTCGTTGCCACACCAACCACATTCGTGACTCTGCAGACACTCATGACAAGTCAGGAAGCCACCGCAGCTCCTGCACCGTGGCTCTGAATGCACACTGCAGAGTGATAAGTGTTAGGGGGTCAGAGCCCAGGACACTCTCCTGGTTGGGAACTCCATCTCATCAATGCAGCCCCTGGAGCATACCTGTCATCCCAGCCACGGCAGCCTCCATGTGGGTACCGGGCTAGGTAGGCAGCAAACAGGAAGCAGGTGTGAGTGGACTGGCACCAGGCACACTGGCTAGAATTGGCCAGGCAGTCCTCACAGGTCAGGCGTCTGGGGGTGAAAGCAGGGCCAGGTCACTGCAGCCCACACCCCATGCACACTCGCCCCCTCCCAGACCTAGCTAGGCTCACTGGCTGCAGAGTGGGGGGCATTCCTCTGGGTTCTTCAGGGCACCTCGGCCCCGGCCTCGCCGGCTGCATGCTGCATCCCCTTTGCGGCTGGTGCTCTGATGCCACTCACAAAAGGGGTCCTGGGGTGTGGGAGGACAAGGTCAGAACTCAGCCCTCACCTACCCAAAATCCAGCTGCCTCTCCTTCCTGCCTCTAGTCCACTTGCAATCACCTTCAGCCACAGACACATGTCTGTCTACTAGTTCTCACCCCCTGTTCGGATAATAGCAGTTGGGGGGTGGGGGAAGTAAGGGAGAGAAGGGCAAAGGGGCATATACTTTCCCAACCTCAGTCACTAGACCAGATCCCGACACAAGACCCAACTGGAAGTCTGACATGGTGCTACATGCCAAAAATCCCAGCACTTGGGAGGTGGAGGCAGAAGTATCGTGAGTTGGAGGCCAACCCAGGCTATATAGCAAGACTGAGTGTCAAAAAGAAAAAAGATCAATTTCTAGCCAATGAAACACAACTCTGCTTAGGACTGAATGCCAAGAAGAGTCTGGGGTCCATGGCCTCCCTGCATGTCACAGGAACAAACTCTCCCCAGAAACAGGTAGCAGAGCAGAGGAAGCTGGATGTCCCCAGCTGGAGCTGGCAGGCCTGACCACCTATGCCAGGCTGACGATGATCAAGCAGATAAACACCCACTTGCCCTTGGTGAAGAATGCTCAATGATTTTTCTGACCTCTGCCACAGGGCACGCTCTGACTCCCAGCCTCACTTCCTCTACTTCCCGATTAACTCTTAGACACCAAGGACGATCGTCCTAGCTATCTGCCCTTACCAGGGCCCTCTACTGTCTGTGTCACTTCTAAGGGAACCTATCCCAGTAGACACCTGGGTGCAGGCATGGCAGTCACGATGCTCCTCACAGAGTGGGCAGAGGGCAGGCACCAGCACCAGCAGGGACTCGCCAGTCCCATCATCCTCACAGTGGGCCCTTCCCTGACGCAGGTGACAGGTGGCACTGTTGAGGCACCAGCCGCAGCCCTGATCAGCCAGGCAGCCCAGACAGGAGGAGTAGGAGGCACATGCCGAAGAGCGGTAGGGCTCCAGGAAGAAGAAGGAGATCTCCTGGGGCAGGGCACACACGACAGAAGTCAGGTTTGGGGGAAGAGTCAGCTGGAGATGATGACTGCAGTTAAGGGTTTGGACACAGCATAAAAGCTACAATGGGGATTCAGGAAAGGGGCACAGGAAAGGAGCCAGGGTCTGAAGGACTCTAGAGACTAGAGGTCAAAGTATGGAGGGCAGGGGTCAAGGGAGGAGTCAGATCTGGACAGGGTACAAAATACGGGTGGGGATTAGATGTACCTCAGGAGTAAAGCACTTGCCTAGGATCCACAAATAAGAGGTTAAAAGGGAGAGGACACAGTTGAGCGATAGAGCCCCTGCCTAGAATCCTCCAGTGAGGGGTTGGGGGTGTGGCTCAGTGATAGAGCCCCTGCCTAGAATCCCCCAGTGAGGGGCTGGGGGTGTGGCTCAGTGGTAGAGCACCTGCCTAGAATCCCCAGTGAGGAGCTGGGGGTGTGGCTTAGTTGTAGAGCCCTGCCTAGAATCCCCCAGTGAAGGGCTGGGGGCATGGCTCAGTGGTAGAACATCTGTTAGAAAGCACAAGGCCCTGTGTTCCATCCTAGCATCTTCCCAAAAAGAATATGGAAATCAAATCAGGGCCTGGGATCACATGTTAGAGTCTGGTGGGTTCAAAGTGATGTCCAAAGTTGAAGGCAGGAGTAACAGTCAGGATCAAGTGACTCAAGATTTTGTCACTTGGAACTTGAAAAGCCCAGAGGATCTGAGGCTAGAGCCAAGAACAGAGTAGGAGGCTAGACACTCACGCTGCCTCCTGGCACTCCAGTCCGATCCCACAGGAGTGTGAGCTCGCTGTGCCCAGGGCCTGCCGAGCCGTTGAGCTGGCCTCGGATCTCCACTGCATACTTGTGGCCTCGCCCAGGCAGTGGGAAGAGGCGAGCAGAGCCAGGGCGCTGCAGACGTCTTGTCTCCTTCTCTTGCTGAGCCACCCAGTGACCCACCTCCTCCTGCAGTGGGGTGAGCAACCAGACAGGACCTCAGACCTCTCCATTCTCCTTCTTTAAGCACCCAGTCCTTCCTTCCAAGGACCCCAGGGAGGAAGATGGCCTCAGGGATCCTTGGATTTTATAAAGTTGCTGCCCCTCCCCATGACCCACCTCCTCCTCAGGGAAATCTGACTTGTCACTCAAACCTTTCTCGTACTCCCCAGAATTTCCCCAAATTCTGCTCACAGTTAAAAACCCCAAAGCCCCCTTCTTCCCCTAAGGATATACCCATGCCTGAATGCTCCCCGCTATCCCCCAGAACCCTGACATTACCGCAGTTGCCTTGAATCACACTCATGACCATATTTACCAAAAATCACCTCAGAATACTAGAATCCCTCACCATGTTCTCAGTGTCCGGGCCTCTGGCCATCCGGGCCAGGACATGGAGGCGCTGGGCCCGAGCCCACACAGCCACATCCTCAGCCCCAGGGCCACCTGGCCCTCCTGGCAGCAGGGGGTGGATGAAGCCTCGGTAGACCAGGGACACATCTGTTTCCGGGCTGGGCGTCAAGGTGATAGTTGTACTTCGGACAATGGAAACCTGTACCATCCAGAGATGGGATATATATGTAAGTCTCTCTCTCTGGACTGTCACTAAGTACCCACACCCCCTCTGGCCACACCAGAACCAGAGAAGATAGGCCAAAACACCTTCACCAATGAGAAACTGAGATAGGGCACTGAGTTTAGGAAGCTTGCCCATCATCCCTCTAGAAAAAGTGTCAAGACCAAATTCAGACAGTATAAACAGGTTCTACCTGGGCCCCCAACCCAATCCCATCTTTAGGTCATAGTAAAACTCAAAAGACTGAGGGGCCAGCAAGATGCCTTGGGGGTAAAGTGGCTACCATTCAAGCCTGGACACCTGAGTTCAGACCTCAGGACCTACAGAAGTTGGAAGAAGACAGTCATCTCCATGAAGCTGTCCTCTCACATACATGTACACACACACTAATAATAAATTTAAATTTTTCTCAAAACTAGCCAGGCATGGTGGCACACAGCCTTAATACCAGCACTTGGGAGACAGAATCAGGCAGTTAGCTGTGAGTTCGAAGCCAACCTGGTCTACATAGGGAGTTTCAGGCTATCCAGGGCTACATAATAAGAGCCTATCGCAAACAAAAAACAAAACAAAAAAAAATGTCTTTTAAACCTGAAGACTGGACCCTTTGGTATCTTTGTCCTCAGCTCCCTGCTTTCTCACCAACCCTTCCAAGGCTAGGCCCGACATTCCCGGTGATGACGCAGCACAAGATTTACTTGCTAGGGTGTGATTCTGTAACAGCAGAACCGAACAACCCAAGAATTCATCACTGGAGACTATTTATGTAATTTACAAAACCTGGATTTGTTGGGCCACACCCATAAACCCAGCACTTGGGAGACGTAGGCAGGACTGAGACCAGCCTTGACTACATAGCCAGGCCTTATCCCCAAAACAAATGACTAAATAAACATACAGCAGTATAGCATTTAAATGTAAATAGAATATTATATAACTGTCCAAAATAAGAAGTGTGAGCTAGCACAGTGACAGAGGCTTGTAACTCCTGTCCTCAGGAGGTGGCGGAAAGTGGATCAGTCTCAGCCACACAGCAAGTTCAAGGCTTGCCTAGGCTCCTCAGGGAGGGAAGACAAGGCACACAGGAACATGTGCCTTACAGTGCCAGTTACTCAGGAGGCAGCCAAGGGAGGATCACTTGAGCCTAGGCTATCAGGGCCAGCCTGGGCAACTAACAAAAAGGAGTGGAAGTATGAGTTCTGTTATGGGAAAGCTTGCTTGGATATTAAGAAAAAGCAGGCTAAGTCTGGTGGCACGTGGCTTTAATGCCAGCACTCAGGAGGCAGAGGCAAGAGCATTGCCATAACTTGGCTTGCTGTGGTGACTAATGATTGTCTACTTGACAGGATTCAGAACCATCAAGGAGACAAATCTCTGAGCATGTGCATGAGGGAACTGCTAGACTAAGTGAACTGAAGTGGAAAGACCCACTCAAAACGTGAGTGATGCCAGAGGAAACAAAATCAAAAAGCAAGCTGAGTGTCAGAATTCACCTTGTCACTTCCCAGCTGCCTCACATTCCAGCCACCATGCCTTCTCCACCAATGCGGAATGAAGTTCTTTGGATTTTTGTTTTGTTTATGAGACAGAGTCTCACTACATAGTATAGGCTGACTTGGACTTCAAAATTCTTCTCTCTTGCCTTAGCTTTCCAAGTGCTGGGATCACAGATGTGCACTACCATGTCCAGCATGAAATCCATTTCCAAGTGAAGTTACAGCACAAAGGAGCCCTGAAGACATGTTTAAGTGAAAGAAGCCAGACATAGAAGCCACATATTACATGACTCCATTTATATCCAATGTCCACAGCTGATAGAAGCCACATATTACATGACTCCATTTATATCCAATGTCCACAGCTGATAGAAGCCACATATTACATGACTCCATTTATATCCAATGTCCACAGCTGGCAAATACACCGGCCAAGGGGTTCAGGGAAGACTGAGCAGGAAGCAATTAGTAAATAAATCTAGAACTGATTTGAGAATGACAAAAATGTTGTTCTTACAATCTTTGTTTTGTTTGTTTGTTTGTTTGTTTGTTTGTTTGTTTGTTTGTGTGAAACAAGCTTTCTCTATATAGCCCTGGGTGTCTTAGAACTCACTCTGTAGACCAGGCTGGACTCAAACGCACAGAGCTCCACCTGCCTCTGACTGCTAAGTACTGGGATTAAAGGTGTGCACCACCATGCCCAGCTTGTTCTACAATCTTTTGAATGTACTATGTTATTATGGTAAATTTTATGTGTTATTTCACTCAAATAAAAAAAAATTGGGCTGCAGAGATGACACAGAGGTGAAGAGCACTGGTTGCTCTTCCAGAGGTCCTGAGTTCAATTCCCAGCACCCACATGGTGGCTCACAACCATCTATAGTGGGATCTGATGCCTTCTTCTGGCACACACGCAGACAGGACACTCATACCAAAAAAAAAAAAATTGTAGGGCCTCATGGCACAGTATTGCCCTTTCACCTACAGGGGAGCTAGGGAGAAAGATAAACACAAGGTCTGTTAGGAACAGAGTGAGTTCCAGGCCAGCCTGGGCAACTTAAGGAGACCCCATGTCAAAATAAAAAGTTAAAAAAAAAAATCTGTGACTCTAACTCAGCAGCTGAGCACTTGCCTAGAGAATGCCAGAGAGGCCTAGGATGTGGCTCATGGTGGCATGAATATTTAGCATACACAAAGCCCTGGGTTCCATCCATCCCCAGTACTGCCCCCCAGAAAGACTCATTTGAAAAGAAGCAACCCTAGGTCAACTCCATCCCCAGGTCCATCTGGCCCCCACCTTGTCAGGCTGAGAGGCGTTGGGTGGCTGCTGGAAGGTGAGCAGGTGCAGGCCAGGCAGGAAGCTCTGGGTGACACAGGCCTCTAGGGAAGTAACGAAGACAGGCGCTGGCCCCCACCAGCCCACGGTGCCTGAGATCTGCTCCCCTCGGCAGCGGGCCTGCTCTGAGAGGACAGGAGTGTGGGAAGCTGGAGGGTCAGTGGGAAGTCTGAAACCCCCCCCCCACACACACTGCTGCTCGATACTCACCAGGCCTAGGAAGGCAGCTCTCATTGTGCACACACCAACCTAGGGCACCAGGTCCGCGGGGAGGAGCTGTGGGGCTACTGAAGGCCAGGCATGCTTGGCAGTCACTTAGGAGGCGGCCTAGGCCCAGGCAGCTGGCCGCTGGACACTGCAAGGAAAATCAGAGTCAATGTATACTGTCCTTTGGAACTCAGGGGATCTGGGAAGAGCTGTGGATATGTGGTCTGGGCTGGAGCGTCAGCAAAGTAGCCAACAGGAAACTGGAACAGGATTGGCCTATAGCAGTGGTTCCAAACTGTGAGTCGCAAACCCTTTGGGGGTCAAATGACCCTTTTACAGGGGTCACCTAAGACCATCATGCATATCAGATATTTATATTACAATTCAGAACTACATTTATAAAAACTACATTTATAAAGCAGCAACAAAAATAATTTTATGCCTGGGGGTCAGCACAACATGAGGAACTAATTCAAGGGTCGCAGCGACAGGAAGGGCCGAGAACTACTGGTCTATAGGAAATCAAGAGCAAGGGTTCAGGTATCCAGGGACAGGTTCCTAAACTCAAAGGGGCTCAGGTGTTAGGAGAGGTCAAGGCTCTGGATTGGCAGGAGGCAGGAAATGAGGATCTTAGAAGGCTGACCACTTAGGCAGGGGAAGTTAAAGGCAGGCCTCTGTGACAGTGGACAGAGGGCTCGGGGTAGTCACTCACGGCTCCTGAGGAGGTCCCCGGAGGGGGTGCTGCTTGGCAAGCCCCCTGACACCAGCTACATTCTGGGTCTCGGGAGCAGACGCTGTGGTCTGTATACATGGAACAGTAGTCCAAGTGGTACTGCAGAGACACAGGAGGGGACCACTCTCCAACCTGGAGCTGTCTGCCAACTCTCACTCCTTGTGATTGTCCCAGTTAACCCCAACTGCTCAGCACCTTGAGGACCCCACTCCACTCTGCCCTCAGCCCTGGAAAACCCTATACTACAGGACATCCCATTCTTCCCACTTCTCTCCTGGGGACTTTCTCTCCACTTCACCCCTCATTTATAGAGACCATGTTCCCTCCTCCCAAGGCCACCCTCTCCCTGTCACCCCAGTGCTCACATCCAGGGCAGGTGCCTGAAACACGAAGGGGGGAACCTTGTAGGCCATCAAGTCCCCACGAGGCCGGCCACTATATCCCCCTGCCACCAACAGGACACTGCCACCAAGTACAGCTGCCACATGTGAGTAACGGCCACTAGGAGGTGCTGCTCGGCCTGGAATACAGTCATAAAATCAGACCTTTCCTGGCTTCTGCCTTCCCGGTTCCGCCCTTCCCTCAGCCTAACCAGCTTATTGCTGCTTTAGGCCCTACCTAGCAAGGAAACTCCCCTGGCCTGCCAGGCTCTGCCCTGGCTTATGTTCTCCCCTCTCTCGGAGGCCCAATGCCCCTGCTCAAATCATCTCGAACAAAGTGAGATCTTTGCAACAGATGCGGATTCAAATCACACATCAACTATGAGCTGTTGTATGGCTTCAGGCGGGAGACTCAACCTTGCCAAGTCCTGGTTTCTTTCCCCATAAACAGAATGAGCGCCCATCCTTGTGGAGCCAGGAAAACACAATGGGGAGCCCTAGAAGGCTGCCTAGGTCTCACCTGCTCATGTCCATCCAGCAGCACTAGGCTCCTCTCTGGTGACTTCCTGATGTCCTGAGGAAAACCACCCTTTCCCATCCCCAGCCCGAGAGACCTGTCCAGAGCTGTCCTGCCTCTGGTAGATGTGGGCCTTAGTTCAGATCTGCCAGTCAGAGCTCGAGATGGGGGACCTGATTCCTATAACTCCTGGGAAAGGGGAGTCTCCTCCCTCTGGGCATCTTAGTTTTATTTTGCTTTGCTTTCTGATTGTTTTTGTTTTTCCGTTTGTTTGTTTGTTTGAGACAGGGTGCAGTCCAGGCTGTCCGGAACTTGCCCTATAGACCAGGCTGGCCTCAAACTCAAGAGATCCACCTCCCAAATGCTGGAATTAAATCTCTAAATTGCTAGGATTAAAGATGTGTGCTGCCATGCCCAGCTTTTTTTTTGGGGGGTGGGGGGGCGGGGGCGGGATCTGAAACAGGGTCTCCTGGAATTTGCTATGTAGATCAGGTTGGCCTTGAACTCATAGAGATCTGCCTGCCTCTGCCTCCTGAGTGCTTGGATTAAAGGCATTAAAGGTGTGTGCCACTACACTGGGCTTTTTTTTTTAAGATTTATTTACTTTTATGTGCATTAACATTTTGCCTGAATGCATGTCTATGTGAGGATGTCAGATCCCCTGGAACTTGAGTTACAGACAGTTGTGAGCTGACATGTGGGTGTTGCTAGTGCTCTTCACTCCTAAGCCATCTCTCTAGCCCCACCCCTTTTTTGAGACAGGCTCTCATCTGTAGTCCCAGGCTAGTCTCAAATTCAGCCTCCTGAATGATGGGCTTACAGACCCCTCTGAGAATGGGAAGTGAGTAGACACAATTCAACAGTTATTGGTGACATCTACAAAAGGCAAGCAAGAGGCCATTGAGATGGCTCATCTCGGAAAAGCGCCTGCCGCCACGTTTGGCAACCTGAGTTCAATCCCTGGGACCCACATGGTGGAGGGTCAGAACTGATTCCTGCAGGTTGTGAACCTCCACACACTCACTCTGGCTTAGCCCATATACACAAGCACACACAAAACAAACAAACAAACAAACAAAAAGACAAAACAAGTGGGAAAGGAAGGGAGCCCAGCTGAGAACCAGAGAGAAATGGTCAAGGCCGTCTATCACCAAGCACCAGCCTGATGCTTTCACCCAAAATGAACCAAGAAATCCCCCTTTCTGCTTATAAAAAGTGAACTATGGTGGTCCATGTCTTTAATCCCAGCACTCAGGAGGCAGAGCCAGGTGGATCTCTGTGAGTTTGAGGCCAGCCTGGTCTACAGAGTGAGTTCCAGGACAGGCTCCAAAGCTACATGGAGCAACCTTGTTTCAAAAAAACAAATGAAAGAAAGAAAGAAAGAGAGAGGGAGGGAGGGAGGGAGGGAGGGGGAGGAGAGAGAGAGAGAGAGAGAGAGAGAGAGAGAGAGAGAGAGAGAGAGAGAGAGAGAGGGGAAGGAAGGAAGGAAGGAAGGAAGGAAGGAAGGAAGGAAGGAAGGAAGGAAGAAAGAAAGAAAGAAAGAAAGAAAGAAAGAAAGAAAGAAAGAAAGAAAGAAAGAAAGAAAGAAAGAAAGAACAGCCCTGGAGGAAGACAATGTGCTGAACCCTTCACTGTGCTATTCATGAGGCACACATCAGTTCAGTTCACTTTCACAGAAGCCCGGTCACACAGCCATATCAGAAGCCCGTTTTGTGGATGAGGAGAATAAGGTGCAGACATCAAGGCGTGGTTTTATGGAGATGCCTGTTTGAAGTCAGCCATCTTGTCTCTACCTCTTGCTCATTAAGACCATGAAGTCACTGCTTCTTAAGAAGCAACTTAGGGCAGCTGCAAACTGGCAAACTCCCAACTAGACCCTAGGTTCTGGAGCTGGAAAGATGGCTTGGTTGGTAAAGTGCTTGCCTCACAAGCTTTAGGACTGGAGTTCCAGGCATGACAGAACACCTGTATCCCAGCACTGTGGACACAGAGCCAAGAGGAAGCCTAGGGCTCACTGGCCAACCAGACTATCCCAGCTGGTGAGCTCCAGGCCAAGGAGAGACCCTGACTCAAAGAAGGTGGACAGTATTCCTGAGGACGATACCTGAGGTTGTCCTCAGGCCTTCACGTGTGCACTATGCATACACACACATACACACACATTTAAAAATAAGAAATAAAACCAAAGTTCAGTGCCCTACATCTGCGTCCTGGACACCCACCCTGTCCTAGTCCATGCTTCCTCCAGAGGCCATTCTAACAAGACGCCTTGCCCACCAAAGTAATGACTGAGGCAGCTCCCGCTAAAATTGAGAGACCTTCAAAAGCCCTCAGGAAAACAAAGGAAGCACTCACCCTCAGGGGTTCCTGGTGGGGCAAGCTCAGCCCCTGACACCCACTGGTGGCAGCCAAGGTGGTAGAAGAAGATGCCATCTTCATAGCACTTTTCCTCCTGGTAATGGGTGTGCACATTGCCCCCTGGGAGAGGAGGAAAGGGCACAGCTTGCAAGCCTGGGGGGGG